>MU794997.1:0-98215 GCA_027886305.1 Lentinula aff. lateritia | reverse complement strand
TGGTGCAAATGAAGGAGAGGACAACAACAATGAATTTTACTTCACTGTTGTGTGTTTAAATGGTATGAATTAGGTCTTCCACTGGCAAAACTTGAACTCAAGATTGGTGCACCTATCATAATTCTATGTAGCTCTCTCTTGAAACCTGCTTTTTTGGCTAATAGTCTGAGAGCAGCTGAAAGAGCTTCCCAGCAGCCAAACCATTTAGAACAAGTTGAAAATACTCCAAGTGCTTTGGGTAATGGAGAGTGCTCTTCACCTGACACCCTTGCACTGGCAAATATACAAGCTTTACAGACACATCTACAAAACCTGTATGTTTGCTAAAGCAAGGGTACTGGCTGGAGAGTGCTCTCCAGCATTGAAAGCACTGCAAGCAAGATTTTCAACTTGCTCTGGGTGCTTTGGCTGCTGGGAAGCACTCTCAAATGATTAGCCAAAAAAACATGTTGTGTAGATAATGATAAAGCTGTAGTGAAAGTTTTATATTCTGATCAATAACAAGTCTCTAACTTTGAATTCTAGAAGATAGACATTCATCTGTAAAGCCAGAGCAAAAATACTGGCTGGAGAGCACTCTCCAGCAATAGAAGCACTCAAAGCCAAAATCAAAGCCTGCTCTGGGTGCTTTCACTGTTGGGAAGTGCTCTGAGCTGCTTTTGGCTATTTAGCCAAACATACAGGTTTTGCAGATGTTGCCTTACTACAAATATGGTGTACCCAGAAGTTGTTCTAGATAGGGAAAGTATGTTGTTCACAATGCAAATAGCTCAGAACACTGCATAATAAATATAAAAGTATGGAGGCACAAGGCACCGACTAAGGGGGTTTGGGGGCTTGCCCCCAACAAGCTGTGAACCCTGCTGTAGTACACGATGCGAGCAGAGCGAGCCACCGTGGCGAAGGCACGGGTTCTAAAGCTTGTTTGATTAATGAGAGTTTTGGCTTTGTTTGGTCATTACATGTGAGTTGCACATGACACTTAGCCGAGGTCCTTACTGCACCCCGAAAGAAAGTTCAGACTAGCAAAACCCTGTAATATCTTAGCAGTCATTTCAACTGACCATGTAGCATGAGTACGCTCACACACGGAGATGGGATATATTATAAAAACGAATGAAAGCCGTCTACTTCATTAGTTCGACTCTCGTGTCGCAGCAAAGACTCCCTTGCCTCCACAACATACCTCTGCATTAGCTCAACCACCTTCTTCAGGTTCTGACTGTATTTGGCAGATATCGGAACGACACTCAATGAACGCCGATTTCCATCATCGTCTACCACAAGCATTTCCTTTTCCACAAACTCTTCTAGTCGTTTCAGTTTGAGTTTTGCCTCCTCAATAGATGCTGCATCGCCATCTCCAGCTAGTAGATCTGCCTTGTTGGCTATAACCATTCGAGCCTTGTTGCTCATTCCTGGGAGATACTGCTCGAGCTCGTCTCTGAGAATAGCAATCTCATCCCAAGGCGCAGGACTAGAAAAGTCGACCACGTAGACCAACCCAAGGGAACGTTCCATGGAACGGAGGAACGAATGACCGAGTCCGACATTCTCAGATGCTTTGATTATCAGACCTGGATTGTCGGCTATGGTAAAGCGGAAGTGCTCGACAATGTCGAAACGGTAACCAGCTCCAAACCCTCGGGCAATCGCGTCGGAGTTGGCTTGTTGATTTCGGGTCAAGGCATCAGCGAACGCGCCTTCTTCCATTTTCGCCTGATTTTGGGCTTCTTCAACCAATGTCTCCTCGTGAACCATACCCTCCGAAAGACCACCTTCAAACGAACCGTCAGCAGCAACGCGTACGACGCCGATCACGGGGTTCAGCGTCGTAAAGGCATAACCAGCGACTTCGGTTTTGGCTCGACCGCCAGTGAGAGCACGAAGTAGAGTACTCTTGCCCGCATTTGGGATGCCAACGAAGCCAATGTCCGCCAAAAGTTTAAGTTCTAAGGAGAGAGTAACTCGATCACCTTCATGCCCGCGTGTAGCAAATTTGGGAGAACGATTGTCTTGTGAAAGAAAATGTGGATTACCTAGTCCTCCTTGACCCCCCGAGGCAATAAGATGTCCTAGAGCATCCTTTCGTGGAAGTCCAAGGGGAAGGTTTGGATCTTCTTCGAGTTCCATATCTTTGTCCAGGTCCAAATATATAGGCTGTTCGATCTCCCTTTTCCGCCTTGCATACCTTCGGTCTCTTTCCTGCTTATACAACATTTGCTCTGCCTCCTTAAAGACGTCCCGCTCTACGTTTGACTCGCTATGTCTCGGATAATGGACCCAACGCTTGTCACGCATCTTGGCCTGCTTATCTGCTGGATCAAGTCCCTCCAACGCCTCGGCCTCTGCTTCCCACTCATCTTTTGCCCGGCGAGGATCGTCTCGCGGTATTTCACGTACGATAGTTCCCAGTGGTACTCGAATAATCAATGGAGCACCGTTTTTGCCATTTTGCCACGTCCCTTGACCGTTGCCACCATTTTCACCTCGGACGCGTTTAGCTACGGAGGTAAGGGTTGTGAGTTCCGGGGTAGGTAGGATGTAAACATCCCCCCCGCGTCCACCATTTCCTCCTGAAGGTGGACCAAATGGAAGAAATTTTTCGCGATGAAAAGCAGCGCAGCCGTCTCCACCTTTTCCTGTAAATTTTTCATACATTGTTTCAGTGAATTTGATGCTGGTCTAAAATCATCTAACCTCCTCGCACGTTAATTATAAGGTGGTCCAGGAAAGTTTGGCCCTTATGAAGAATGAAAAACGGTACACGGAAAAGAAAAAAAAGGCAACGTACTCCCTGTCTCCGTTTCCATTCCGTCTTCCGTCTTCTCTGGTACGTCTCGTAGTCTTCGGATTGAGCTTCAAAATCGCGGCGTATTGCCCCATTATTACAAGCTATCCTGCATGTTGAGAAGTGAGATACGCCGCGGCGACAGAGTGCAGCTGCAGACGGTGTGAAATCAAGGACAAAATTAAGCATGAGAAATTTAGCGCCGAGCTCGACTTCATTACTCAACTCTTTCTGAGATACCTGTCTCGATGCTAAAGCGCTGAGGATGATAGGCTGGGGATATGGTAGCCGGCTCATATGTATACGGATGTCTTTTTCTTCTCTGAGGGTAGTGGCCCCATCTTATCTCAAAAAGAGACATTCCTAGCCCTCACGGTATCGGCGCAGCAATTTCCAGAGATTCGCCTTATTCAAGTTATCAGTGAGAGCAAACGTTTGGATTCAGGAAGCGGCGACCATTCTCAAACTACGCACGCTCCCCCTTCTCTCACTCACCCCGAGGGAGTAAGTGCCCTGCGGAGATTCTGTGATTCAAGTACGTACCGCGTTTCTAAATGATATATTGATAACACAATGTAGTAGTTGATGCAAGGCAAGGCAATCTGGCTTTGCCCATCCTATCAGCCTCTCTCCTCCTACTTAGATGTCGCCAACCACACAGCTTGAAAATACACTCCCGGATTACAGTGCCTCAGCTCCACCTCCGGGTTACTCTGCTGTCACCGATGGCGAAGAGCTTCTCGCAGCGACACATACACCCTTATCATCCAGGCCCACCGGTTCATACTCGCGGAATTGGGATCGTGGAATTGGTATTCGAGTGGTTTTGCATGAACTAAATGAAGATGTTGGCAGTCAGATGTCAATCTATCATCAGCGAGGCTTGATTTGTGGGACGATGTACCAGGAGAACCTTAGGAATACGTTGCAAGTCTTTCTGAAAGCAAGTTGCGTCTGATAAAACGAGATCGACGTGTTAATGGCTATGTCCATGGCAGATCAAAGGCAAACTCAAGTTCAGTGTATTTGGAGTAATCGCACCATCAAAGTGGTTGACGAGTGTTATGAGCTGTGGTCTAAATCGCATTCTCAAGCCGGAGCTTCCACAATTCCTAATGAGATTGCCTTTTCTTCAGTACTGCCGACAACCTTCCGAGATAGGGATCGTGACGTTTCGGTTCCCCCCATCTCATGAGATATCGTTACCAGGGCTCCCTGGCCTCTACTCGCAATGTAGAGTGTCCTTCGATGTCTTTCGTTTGGTGGTCTGACCTATTTGTTAGGTACATATACGCATTGAAGATCCTGTTGGTCACACGAAGCCCCTAATGGAACAAAACAAAAACGTACATGGAGATTTTGTCTGCTTTGCGTCTTGCAATCATACTGCTGAAGCCAAATTTGCTCATCAATGCCTGAATGATAGGTTCACAATTCCTTTCAAATACTGCCCTCGAAGTCGACCCCCGGTACCTCTTCTCACACGACGGAATACGCGACCCGGGTACCCCATGTCACTATCCAACGCGCACCCGAGGTGTGGTCTGCGTCAGGATTAGCGCCTGTAGAAGTCCAAGTAAGTTTACCAAGATACGTATTCAAATCGATACCCATGGATCATACAGTTATTCATGCCCGGACGAACATTCGGACTCGCCGATGAAATTCCTTTTCACATCCAGCTCACTGGGACCGCATCACTTCTATCTCTTCTGAGTGCATCGTCAAAATTTCGCGCACCGACTCCAACTCTCACCAATCAGTCCGCCCGAGATTCGATCAATAGCAAATATTTGGTGAAGAAAACGATGACTGTAACTTCGTTTTCTCTAGCGTTGCACTCATTCGTCAGGTGTCTGTCGAAGTAAAACATCGAGCCGTACGAAAAGTTGTATCGGGAAAGGAAGAATACATCATATTCCTTCACAGTTTGAGGTTGCTGTCCTGGCGGACGATGCTTTTTACCTTTACACTCTGCGGATGATACAGAGAAGATCGTGAACCTCGACGCGGCGAGGGAGATCGGCAGCCGGACGTTGATATTGGGCATTTCAACGGTGACAAAGTTCAAGTCAAGGTAGAATTGCACCTTTAAAAAAAGGGACAATGCTCGTTCACCGTTTTTTCCTCTCAAAATGCCAGTTCCTGTATTTATAGTTACAGATAGCTGGTGTGAGCATCCTATGGTTGTCTAATATCAACATCCAAACTTGAAGTAATCAATTATGTAGTATTGGGACATTGCAAAATTAAGGTTTACCCCTAAATCATTTTACCCGCTTTGGCCTGTGGGTGAGTTAACGTAAGATTCATGGTCAGCTTGCCGAAAGCTGTTTCTTTCGTTTAACGCGCCATACACACTGATACCCATTGCCTCTTACTTCGGCAGACCGGATTCCTTGATCTTCTGTATTCGAAGGGTCCAATTAAACTGATCAGCGTCACGTCCAGGGCCCAGTCTACCTTGCTTCCGAGGAATTAGAATCTGCCCATTTATCTGGGATGCAATGTCATCCAAACTATTTACACAGTACCCCCTCCCAACACAGTTAAGATCATCATTATTCAAGACCCCAACAGATGGTGTGGTCCCACCCATCGATGAACTCGAGGCGCTTCATGCGGAGCTGAAAAATCTCAAGGCGAGAACTATGGAGAAAGCCAGACGAGCTGGAGAGGATTTGAAAGTTTTAGAAGAAGGGATGAGAAGGATGAAGGACAGAGCGAAGAAAGGGAAGGAAAGAGAAGGCAAAGAAAAGGTCAAGAGAGAACGCGACTGTCAGTCTCCCAGCTCATTCTTTTCGGAAACCCCATTGACCATTTGGTTCCCCTTTATTTTCCTAAATCCAATTTTCCTTTGACCATTTTGTGATGGCGATTCCGTCTTCACGCATCCAATCACGCATCTTAACTTGGGATTTTTGTGGTTTATATACCGCGTTAACTCACATCTCTTGCTACCATGACATGCCCGTGCAAACTC
This sequence comes from Lentinula aff. lateritia, assembly GCA_027886305.1. Taxonomy (NCBI): domain Eukaryota; kingdom Fungi; phylum Basidiomycota; class Agaricomycetes; order Agaricales; family Omphalotaceae; genus Lentinula; species Lentinula aff. lateritia. Next base: position 92,441 of record MU794997.1, on the reverse strand, counting down.
GACGTCAAATTCTACTCGCACGGTCCCAAAACATAGTCTCCACGACACCCTTACCTGATTACGCAGATGATATTCAGCCACTGCTCTCATCATCGGGTGCTTCGGGCTCTAAACCTCGTTTCTCCTCGCATCCTCTCAACACTCTTCCTTCGTCCTCAAGGTCCTCAATGGATCCCGAAAGGGATAAGAAGAAAAAGAAAAAACGGAAGAGAGATCTGTTGGAGGAGAGCGATATTGAGATGGGTATGCGCCACAACATGCATTTCGGCTTACTCTTGTTGCTTACGATCATCTACAAATAGTAGACGCTGGTTCTCCACGAATACGCAAAGGAACTCCTCCAATTCCACATCCCTCTCACTCAATCTCCTCATCTTCGTCTATTCCGCCTGCTCCCAAGGCAGCTAAATCAGCATCGTCATCTTCGATCCCCAAGGTACGTTGCATAGACTTTCATAAACTCGTCTATGTTTCCTGAGTTATTTTCGTAAGAATTCTACCCAATATCATACAGGAATAGACTTTACAGTCCCTGCTCCACTTACCATCCTTCCACCACGACCTCCGATACAGCCACCCCCAATACCTGCGCCTTCACACCCCACACTTGTTTCCGAGGATTTCAGTAAAATAGCTAAAGCCCCGACCCAGGTGGCAATCGCAGCATTTTACTCCAGTGTCGAACCATATCTGAGAGTGATCAAGGAGGAGGACGTAGGGTTCTTGAGCTGGGAAGGAGATGACATAGAACCTTTTGTAATGCCGAAGTTAGGAAGACACTATCTCGAAGTTTGGGAGGAGCAGGATCGATTGGGCCTTACTACCTCATCCAGTGCACTTGGCACCCTTCAACAAGTAGCATTAAACGGCGGCGATATACCTCCCAATCCCTCGGCAGTAGCGCCCAATCCCTCTTTCGATCCTTCGACCCTCTCCGAATCTGATACTCAGCTGGAGCATCTCGGGCACGGACCGCTCACAGAACGCCTCATCTCTGCGCTCCTTCCTATGCCGGACAGCCATTTGACATGGAAAGGTGTCAAAGCCGCAGAAGACGCAATGGAGGGACGGCCTGGCGGTAGTGGCGCCGCTGCCAGTAGGAAGGAGAAGCTCTCTGTATCGGACCTAGAGAGGCGAATTGGGGATACAATGAGGTGGTACAACTTGTTGCCGTCCGGAAGCCACGTTCAACCACTTGACTATACCAATAAAACGGACGATCCCATCGCCACTGCTCTGCGCATTAATCAAGCAGAGTTCCGTCGTTTATCTGCCATAAACCGATTACGCAAAGCACGCTATGCGGAAATAGCAAGGGATAGAGTCGCATGGGCAGAATACCTAGAGTTGAGAGATTCAATTGATAGGAACATCACGAACGTGTATAACAAACTTCAGAAAATGCAAAAAGCGCAGAGGGACGCACCGAAACTGGCAAGGAAGAAGAAGTTCAAGTCCGAAGAGAGCACCCCTCTCAATGGAGTTAACGGTTCCAACGGCAATAGTTCTGTGAACGGTGACACTCCTCCACTTCCACTCTGTCCTGCAGCACTCGGACTTGGTCCAGACGAGGATAATCAACTCGTGGTTAGCGAGACACTGAAACAGCTCGTACAAACCAGAAGAAACTGGGTCAAACTAGGCGAGACGCTTTTGGATGAGAAGGAGGGTCCATTAGAGGTAATTGAATTAATGGAGCCTGGGGGGTCTTCACCAGAACCAAATGCGGAAGACCCAAATTCTGCACCCGGTGTTAATGGCAGCTCATCATCCAAATGGCGCGTACCAGTAATGGAGCGGCCTCGTCGCGGGCGACTTGTTGGTTTTCCCAAAGAAAGTATATTCAAAGGTATAGAAGAAGAGGTGGAGGAGCTGATGCGAGACTGGGAGCGTCACAATGTGGAGCGGGAACAAGCGGAGGGACAGGCGAAGATACCGACGACGACTGATTCCCGTGCCGGTGCAACGACGGTTCCATATTCGAACGATACGTCGACATCTGGGAGTGGGTTGAAGATTCATCTCAATGGACATGTGCAAGCGACGTATGGTAAAGGTAAAGGGAAGGCGAGGGATGATCAGATGGATGTCGGTTGATGCTCTTCAGAGACTCTAATTTCTCGTGCTTGCTTGAACGTGAAATAGTATATTATGATTATCTACCTTTTGCATGCAACAAAAGATTGTTAATTTTTCCAAATTTGGCCCCACGTGGTACATTAAGCCTTCATTAAATCTTTCCGCTTTGTTGAATTGCCCCCAGATGGTCACTTTCACCTTTGTGAGCGTAATCATACAGTCTTGGACACGTCGTACTAACTCACAGAACAGATTCGACACGGACAGTCCACTGATAACGTGGTAAGCCGCTTCGTCGCATTCGTCGCATTAGTCCAGACGCATCTTATGGCAAAGGTGCACTAGAAAAGGGTTTGGGCGGGATGGAAAGATGCTCCTTTATCAAATCATGGTAAGTCATACTGAAGTGTTTACATGAATGAAAATCTGAACTGCGTGACAGGCATGAAAGTAGGATTCGATACGTTCATTATCGGCCGTCATAATCTCATAAATACTGGGTTACGCCACAGCAAGCGACGGCTTTAGGCAAATGGTTCTCTGACAAGGGTATACATTTTACTGCAATACTATCTTCAACCCTGGATCGTGCAGCAACCACCGCCGAGGTGATTTTGAGCCATCAGCCAGGACCTCATCCTCCGCACATAAAGTCTCTCCTATTACGGGAACAACACTTTGGTAGTGCAGAGGGAAAATCCTGGTCAAGAAAGTCATACTCTGGTGCAACATTAGAAGAAGACCGTAGACAAGGAACATACACGAATCATTCGAGACGCAGTGATCGTTTTCCCGGAGGCGAGAGTAGAAAGGATCTGGCTGCACGCGCAGAGCGAGTTATCGATGAACTCTTGTTCCCATATATCTTGAACACAACAGGGCCAGTTCCTTCTCACGTTGCGGTCGTTAGCCATGGGCTGTTTATCAGAGAAATTGTGGATGCTCTGTACCGGCGCGGGTTTGGCGGCGAAGGGATGTTGAACAATCATCGTAGTCTCAGTAACACTGGGTGGACAACGGTGATTGTAAACGTGAAGGTGAATATGCAAAATCTCTGTTCCTGAAGGTATGTGACAAACTTAAAGCAGCGGTCGATCTCGACTTCTTCGCCCTCGGTGTCAAAACTTGACTGGAGTGTACGAATAACAGCTATCAATGAACATGAGCATCTCGACAATCTTGTGAGATTTACACGTTCTATCTAGGGCCCTCGCTGACTTTGAGTACATAGGTACGGCAGAAAGGGGGAATTGGTAGTTTGGCTCATGATCCTAAGCAAAAAGATATTCGAGGATTCTTTGCAGGTAGTACCAGTGCCAATGCATCAAGCAAATCGTGACGTGTGTCCATCCAAAGCTGCATTGGAATATCAGTTGTGGATCATGTGTGACATTCAGAAAAGCGCACAGGCAAATTCTTGCTCTATGCTATCAATTAGACCCATAAGGTAGAAGTAATTTTTTGAGTTTGTGCGTCTGAGCAGCAGTAGAATACGCAGTTGTTGATAATCGATTTTTACGCGCCGGTGGTTTGGTCACATTCAGGTGCTGGTGGTTTGCTTTTCCCTGGAGGAGCATAAAGTTGAGTTAGAGATAATCGAAGAGGCAGTATTGCAGACATACGCGTTTAAAGCTACTTCCTGAAGCAAGGGATCTCCAACGCTTTTTGGCCCCGCTATGAGACTTCATTTTGTATCCCGCCTCGACTACAGAGGTCATTGAAAACATTCTACGTTGCCATATTGGAAATGATGTGAATGTAGACCTCAAAGTCGGGGTCAAGCTGAAGAACATGGGCGTTTTAGCAGCAGAATTATATGTGCACGTGAGAACGGATGAGCGAGTACGTACGTATCTCCCGGAGCCAGGTACCGAGAGCCACCTACCTTACTCACGTTGAACGACCATGTCCGATGCTTCACCAAATGAACACACTCCTCAGGACGATGCCGAGCGCGTAAGGAAGCTTCTGCACGATTGTCCAGTATAAATTCTCATAAGTTCTCTTCTAAAGATTCGTTTGAAGAGATTAGCGAAATTACAGACTTCTGCATCAGGCTTTGCAGCCCCTTCAGGATCATCAACCCCCGCAATCGGTACATCAAGACCATCTTCCCCGAAACTGCCTCTTCCAAAGGTCATTAGCAAGCCTTCTCCAGCGACAAAGAAAATCTTAGAGCTAGCACCTACTCCTCACGCACCACCTACCAGGAAGAAGGCGCCTTTACATTTGGATCTAGATCTTTGGGAAGATGAAATGATCACAGGTGTACTCAAAGTAACACTTGACGTAGGTTCCAGAGGTCCAATTCAAACTTTACAGAATCCCTAAGTTTCTGCGCCTCTAGAAATCTGTAGCAGAGCGGAGCAGTTATGATATAGTTTGGCTTAAACCTTTGGCGGACGAGATAAAATCAGAGGTTGCTAGTACGTACTGAACGCATTTTTCTAAAACATACTCTAACGCAGTCACTCGTCTTCTAGTACAACCTTTATCACGTCTGAATATCGATCTCATAGATCGCCTTCTCATTGCCCGACTAGAGATCGATCCCCAAGCCATGACGTTTGTCACCTCTTTCCTCTCCTCTATTAGCGTAAATACTCACTTATCATAGAGATGACCTAGACTTTCTGCCGGTGCTGGCATCTCTACCACCTCAACAAACTGTTTTTGAATATCTGGTCGGTGCATGGAAACGCTCGAACATCTTCAGAACGAGTTTGATCAAGAAAGTGAGAACGCATTCATTCTTATGGGTACCAACTATTGCTTATGCCATGGTCTAGGGTTATACGCCAGCAGAAACCCAGACCGCGCTCACCAGATTAGACAAACTACGTGATCTTGTCATCAGCTACTCTGGGCTCATTCTGCAAGAACCCGAGATGTTTCCTCAGCCCTCAGGGTGCGTTCTGAGTCAAAGCCATGTCTAATTTACCTTACACCAATATTAGACGACTGCTCGGGCCACCCGAGCTCGTTGCGCCCCTTCTTTCTCTATCCACACTGTCGACACCTTTATATTCCTCCAACACCGCTTCGGCTAACACCCTCTCTCCTACTGACGTAGAGTTATTTCTTCAAGATTTGGCTCGTCGCTTTGAGCCCGACAATGAGATTGACGAAGTCTTGGGCGACGTTGTGAGGCAATTACTATTCCATGAGTCGCTATTCCGTCCAGAAGGTCTGGGTGGTGCAGTTGCTACTTGGCGCGGTGTGGTGGGCGGCCTCGAAGCTTTAGTCTCTGTCAAAAGCATCGCCGTCATGATCACTAGAATGCCGGAATGGATTCCAGCTAATGCTACCGCAGCGAACTTTGAGAAGCTTTCGTTAATGGGGCCATTATGTCGTTTGGGTGTTTTTGCAAGAGAATGGGTCAGTCTGCTTTTGGAGATCGACTACCCCTTGTGTTGATGGCGCCGCTTATAGCCAGCCATAGCTCAGAGTTATTTTTCGGGACCTGATAAACGTTCACCTCAGGACCTAGAGTCTTCGTACGCCAGTCTTCGAGGGACATTGAAAAGCCTTCAGGTATCAGATCCAGCCACTCTTGATATACGCAGTGCCAGAATGATAATGTTATGCTCAGAGCACGTTGTTTCAAGTCTTCAACACACTTGTTCGAGCCGCACCGAATTCTAGAGAAGCTGTATTGCAATACTTCAGCAAGATTGTTTCACTTAATGTCAAACGAGCTGGCTTGCAGGTAATTGTACCTCCTTACTTTTCGCAACGTTCGTCTTGGTTTATTTGGATGAACAGGTGGACCCAGATACGGTTGCTTCTGATAGCTTCATGGTCAACATTCAGAGTGTTTTGTACCGGTTTGCAGAACCTTTTATGGATGCCAATTATACTAAGGTAGGTTTAAATACAAGTTCTGTACTCGGTACTCAAACCATTCTGTTCTCAGATCGATCGAATTGATGCTCTATATTTCGCGCACTCTGACCGTATAGACGTCACGGAGGAAACTCGTATAAAAGCTACTGCACAGGAAGCTTCACAGTGGGCTGAAGAAAATCGTCTCTCTGGAGGTCAGTCAGCTCGTTATATAGCTATAATGGTACTCGTCAACTTCCTTTCCCGTCATCAATTAGGACCTGCTCCCAACTTCATTTCGGATATCTTCTATCTCGCCGTCGCGACGAGCCATTATGGTTATCAAAAGACAATCTCGAGTTATAACGAGTTGGACAAACACATGGAAGACATTGAACGACATCTGAGCTTCCTCAATGGAGACGGTTCTTGGATGGGGGTAAGCTACAGCCGGTATATGGTCCGGCTACAAATGCTCACTACTTGCGTAGACTCCATTACAAGCCCGTATTCAGGCATCTATCAACAATATTAATGTAAATCATTGACGTTTTCCTGGCTTCATACCATTTCAACATCCTCTTTTAGAACGAGAAAGCAAAAGTTCAAAGCGCTCAATATGCATATGAAGCGCAACTCAAAGATCCTGAGCTTGTTTTCAGGTCTATCGGTTTCACTATCTTCTTGTCAGTGTGGTTGATCCGGCAGGCAGACCCAAAGAAAACTCATCCCAACCCACTTGCTGAGTTCGTTTGCATTCTCACTACTTTGTAGTCTCTCGACTGACCCCACACCAGGTTACCATTGTCAAAAGAAGTGCCAATGTCTTTCCGGGTCCTTCCTGAATACATTGTCGAAGATATCGTTGACTACTTTCATTTTGCAACACGGTGAGTGGGAGCGTTCTCAGTGACCGGCAATGAACGGAGGTGATTTATTTTCATTAGGCATGCTCCAGATAAGTTTGAGTTGGCAGGCAAGACCGAATTGTTGACTTTCGTTTTGACATTCTTGTCATCGACGTGGTACATCAAGAATCCTTTCCTCAAGTCTAAGATCAACGATGTACGAAGTTTTACCCTCCTTATGTTTGTTTTGACTAAAAAAAACTAGGTTCTGTTTTTGAGTATCTGGGGCTATGGACGCGAAAGTACCGGTATACTTGGGGGTCTACTCAACACTCATCCACTGGCGTTGAAACACCTCATGTCGATGTTAATGCACTTCTACATCGGCGAGTGATCTTTTGGGTGCACCGCATACAAACTCTTAACAATCATTAGAGGTGGAGCAAACGGGAGCCAGTTCGCAGTTCTACGACAAATTTAGTAAGTGACTGAAATCAGATCGGTGCTGTTCTGTGTGCTGATTGCCTTCGTTGCAGATGCTCGGTCAGTCGGTCCAAGCCAGCTATCGATATTTGCGTTCACATCCCACCTCATTGCAGCCGTAATATATCCTACGTGCTGAAGGTTGTGTGGAACAACCCGACGCATAGGGAAGCTCTCAATCGTGAAGCCGAGTGGGTCTTGTCTCTTGCGGTCCTTACCTGGCATCGATTAACCTCGAAGCTGTAGAAACGTGGACAAATTCATCCGCTTTATCAATCTCATGATCAATGATGTCACATACCTCATGGATGAATCGTTGAGCGAACTCACACAGATCCATGACATTCAAACGGAGATGGACAACAAAGAAGAATGGAACTCCAAACCCTTAGAGTACCGCCGAGAACGTGAAGGAACGCTTCGTCAACTTGAAAGACATGCATCGAGCTATACTACTTTAGGTCGGAGCACCGTCGAGCTACTCAAACTTTTCACAGCAGAGACGAAAAAACCTTTCATGATGCCCGAAATTGTTGACAAACTCGCTGCGATGTTAGACTACAACTTGGAAGCGCTTGTTGGGCCTCGGATGCAGAATCTGAGAGTCCGCCAACCGGAAAAACTGCGATTTGACCCGAAAGCATTGTTAAGTGATGTGCTGCAGATTTTCTTAAACCTCAGCGATCAACCGGAGTTCATGAAAGCTATCGCCGCTGACGGACGAAGTTATTCCAAAGTTCTATTTGAGCAGGCGGAGAGAATCATGTTCAAAAGATCCCTGAAGTCGGGAACGGATCTGGAAAAGTGGCGGTTGCTGATTACTAAAGTTGAAGAGGCCAAAGAGACACTCGAAGCTGAGGAAGATCTGGGCGACATTCCGGACGAGTTCTTAGGTATGAACATTTGTTGCCGTCATTTTTGTAGGGATAGCTCATCACCATTCTAGATCCGCTCATGTTCTCCATAATGAGAGATCCGGTCATACTTCCCACATCACGTACCACTATTGATCGGTCAACTATCAAGTCGCATTTGCTGTCTGATACAACAGACCCATTTAACCGTATGCCATTGGCTATAGAGGATGTTGTTCCGAGTAAGTCATCGTATGCATCTTGCACGGCATGCTGAATGAGGTCTTTCCAGATACTGAACTCAAAAGCCAAATTGATGCCTTTCTGATTGATCGCAAGCAGCGAATCAAAGCAGCTGGCTCAGGACCGGAGGATAGCATGAATGTAACACCTTGATAATCGATAGATATCTGATGTAAAGACTCGGGAGAGTTATAGTCTGTCATAGTATGACAATTGCTAAATTAGGACTGGTATAATCAGCTTTGCCCTTTGACACGTGTCGCTGTGACCGGAATAGAAGATACAAACTGGGTACAGTAACAAAGGTATGATATCGGGAAATAATAAAGATACATGATAGGCTGGTATCATCTTTTCCGTTTCTTAGCTGTTCGCGTTGAGGAACCTGTAGTGGAAGCACGAACACGAGTTGTAGCTGCTTTCTTCGTTGTTGATTTCCGTCGCCCTATTTTGGCTGCTGCCGTATCTATTGAAGTATGATAAGCGGTATCTGACTGAAAAACGGGGAGGATTTACCTGGCGTTGCGTCTCGAATTTCTATGTCATCGTCCCCATCCACAGTCTCACCGCCGTCTGTTGCCGTAACAACACTAGGCGCTTGCCCTTCTTCACCACTATCCGTCAGGTCACTACTATCGCTTTCGCCACCCACAAGCCCAGCCATGCTTGCTTTGCTTTTACCATTCTTCTTTCTTGAGCGTGGAGGCTTTACCTTCAGTGCTGCTGGGGACGTAGCGGCTGTTTCCGGGGATGAAGGTGGCGACGCGATTGGATTCACCCTACGTGTTGAGATAAGTGGGTCAAGTGAGGGCTCTGACGGGAGCGAAAATTCGCCGCAGATGTAAGGGTATTTGATAGTTTGACCATCGATGGAGGGTGATTGCAGAGAAATTTTATTGGACAGCGCAATCTCATATTCCAGTTCCTGGGTACCAGTATCACATTAACAAAGCGAATTATAAAATAGTGACAAGGCTCACGATTGCATCCAGAGCATTTATATTATAACAACTCCTGAGTTTCTGCCACAGCTCGTCTACAGGAACCCAATGTCCAGTGTCCTTATGAATGGAACTTCTCATTGTAAGGACGTGGAAGTGTCGATGGATTCCAACAGGTCGAGCATGCATTATTGAGCGGAAAAACGATATTTCACCCTCAACAGTGTTCAGGAAAGCAGGGGTTTCGGCTGACGAACCAGCCATGGGTTTGTTCGGGTTCGTTGTAGCTGTTAGGGTTGGGATTGAAGAAAAACTATCATTTTCGCTGACTCATCATTCAATACCCATGGTCAGCAACAGCGAGGATCGCCGTCTCAACTGGCTGCCAATACATTCCTGACCTGCGAATACTACTCATTAGGACGTATAAAAGGAGAGCATCCTGATGGAAATTGCTCGGAGCTAATATGAATCCCATCACCCTCGAACTTCTTCGTTTCACTGTTGACAAAAGCTTCAGCCTTGTTGCTCCTGCTTTTGCCAATCTTCGTCAAACAGTAAAGGCTGCTGGTGTTAAAGAACAGTACTATGGATTGACAGATGATAATATGAAACAACTTCTTTGGGTTATTGGTGCGGCTCCTGTCCATATGCAACGATTGACCAACTTCTGACGACTATTCTTGATAGAATGGCCTCAAAAGATCCATTCACCGGAACTTTTGGACGAATCTAGCAAATTCAGACAGCAGGTCAATACTCTAGACGTCAACTTGAAGCCTATCTCTTGGCTTGTTCCTTTCCGATTTGCGGAAGAAGTTCGACCTGCCTTGACTGCACCTGTCTGCGAATTCGTGAGTTGTCTCGATGCCTACCACTCGTCTAAAGGCTAATATCTTGATCAGGCATACATCGTGCTGAAGGAAACTTCGAAACCAGGTCCGATATCTGAGTCGCTGCACAAAACATTCACAGATTGCTATTACGCCGCTGGATTCACTGGAGGGAATTGGGGAATTGCCACTAACTCGAACGACAGTGTTTGCCTCTATGTGCTTGGATGGGAATCAAGAGCAGTACGCCTCTCTCTAGTTTCTCAAACCTTCCTTGCCTCAACTCTGCTTGACCTCACAGCATCATTCCGAGTTTTCCAAATCGGCTTTGTTTGACGTCGAGATAAGCAAACTCAAACCTCACTATGCTCCGGGCTCTATGGGCCTGTTTTCGAAGCTCACTCAAGAGTTAAGCTAAGGAGAATTATTATGTGTGTAGATTTTCACGAAACGGCATTGAAAGAGAAGGTGTACCAACATGGGGATATACATGCATCTGCTCCTTTAGCAGTCACGGATCTATACACTATATCACTCATCATGTACTTGAATCCAAGCTCCAGTAATGATTTCATCCGACGTCGATTGGTATGACGAACAAACCAACCGCCTCTCGTTCTTCGACCGAATTGGAATAATGATTCCGTGGATCCATTATTGTGGAGTACTTCAGAAGGATACAGGACTCATGTGTTCCCAAATTTATGATTGACCCTACGATTGTAAGTGGAGTGGTCATTAGACTTGCATGGAGTACTGGGATCTTCTAAAGAACACGCTTCGCGGGACGGATCCGTGCGAGTGGGGCGTGTCTAACTATAAAGAACGACCGGTCTGAGTCTACACTCGTTTACTGCCTGTATCGCACAGAATCGTTTCAGCCCTCATCATGAAGTTTAGCTTAATCGTCTTTTCCACCTTGTTTCTGACAGCCTGCTCACAAACTATATCCATCCTGTCTCCGACTGCTGGTGCAGAGATAGTCCCAGGTCAAAATGTCACTGTCCAATTGGCCTTTGCGGTATGTAACCGTTGTTTTTGATTGGTCGGACGATATGTCATGTTGAAGTCCAACAGAATTCACTCACTGGAGTGGAGCACGTCGCCGCCGTGGTTGCCATGATCAACTGTGCTGGAGCACCTTGTCCTGCAGATGCTAGCGACACCCTTGGTATACCTCTTTTCGCGGGTAACTACACACCACAGTACCATGAACAAAATCTGGTAAGTTTGAACTTGGATTCGAATTGCATTTAATCAAACTAATGGATACTTGAATATATACTAGCCCCCATACGAGAACTATGTACCTGCCCAGTTTTTGAGACTCTCTTGTTATTACTGAACCTCTCGATTGTGTTTATTTCTTTTTTAGACCGTGACCGTTTCCGAGCCGCTTGCCGTTGGAACAAATATGTTGACTGTCGCTCACTTTATGCTGGTCGGAGTAAGTCCTTCATTGTCAAGGATGTTCCCCAGTAATGAACATACTCTTATACATAGGCCTCTGCGGTTCCGGTGTTAGAGTTCGCCAACGTCACAGTGTCAACGCCGTCCTCAAGTAATACCCGTAGGGAGACTCGGATGTCGATTCGAGGGCGTACTGTTAGTACATAACAAACTGAATGTATAATTGACTATGATTGGGAGTCTTAAGCACCGAGAGCTTCAGATGATTACTGTCGCAGGTTTAGTTTTTCCACTTGAATTTTAATTCAGATTTTTCTTGGGAAGTTGAACGCGGCTTTCAGCCTTTCCTAATGGAGGCAGCTCTCATCGCTCCCACTGCACCATAAGCTCCCAGGACCCAGTGGTTGGGAGGAGGTAGGCGACGACGACGAAGACTGGGAACGCCACTTTGTGCCTTCAACGACTCTGACACTCTCTGACACTGCTAATAAGCTACTAGCACTTCTATACAATGACTGCTCCAGTATTTGACCCTCATTCCATCACGCAATCCATTCATTGCCATCGAGAGAATTGGAAGGAGCTCAGGGTCGCCACCGTTATATAATCAAATATAATCGCCAGCGCCTAGACCGAGTTCGACACCAAGTCCGACGGCGACAGCAACAGGTCTTCACCAGTCTTCGCTTTTGCACTACTTTTGACTTCTGGCGCATCTACTCCTCTCAATATATTCCGAAAAGAGACCATACCTCTTAGTCGCTTGCTAATATGGTGGGCAAGAACTCTCGAAATTTTCATGTACGAGATGCGAAAAACTCGAACCTCGCGTAGATGTCAGTTCTGCGAATCTTTACACGAAATTCCGCTCGGATTGCGTGAACGTCCACTGACGATTTGGAGGGCGTCGAGCATACGATGCGCCTCTGCTATGGAGACGTCGATGACTATGAAGCAAAGCTTGCCTACATGAGGTATAGACAGTAGAGAATCAGAGGAAATTTCAGCACATGCCGAAGAATTCAAAGTGTGGGCGTTCCGCTACTTTGTCGGATATCTCATTCTCCGACATAGTTGGTACCATCTTTGGTTCCTCCTGTTGTATCGACGCTCATGCATACACATTCGTTTTCATTAAAAGTCATCAATATATCAACGGTTGTCAAATATTGTTGGTGTGCACTGAGCGTTGTATCTATGCAGTTTTGATGAAACCGTGTTCACTTTTCTTGGGAAATATTGAAATTGCTTACGACTACGTTATAGGACGCGGCAGTGGTACTCGGGACATGGCTCGCCTGTCCTAGTGAAATAACGCTTAGATGTAATCTTGCCTCTGGTTTTGAGCTGACATTCGGCCTTCTGACTTGTGATGTACCTTTCACAAGAACTCGAGGATTTTTGATGTACATCAGCGCTGGGGGTCTTGACCTGTCTGTACAGGCAGCGGTAGACTCCAGCACAGTGGACAGAACCGAGGAAATGAAAGAGGCTTACACAGCTTCGTTCTGCTATTTAAGCCAAACGAAATTTTTATGAACAGTATCAGTTCACTTCTATCTTTCGTTCACGTCTTTGTTTTTTGGCCAGGTCGCCCAGCTAGTCTTCTTTGTTCTTTTCGGACCCTCGTTTGCACTTCTACATACCTGTTCAGGTGATTCCCCATATTCTCTCAATGCCCGAAATGCTAAATCACCTGTTTCCAGCTTCAGATATACGCTCATTTACCAAGACTTACTTGATAGCCATGTTTGCCAAAATATCCTTCTCCTTGTTTGTCATTTCTGCTTTGGCCGGCAGCTCTTTTGCAGCTCCTTTCAATCCCCAGACTCAAAGTTTAGGCAAATGATGGTTATTGATTGTGTGACACAAACAGGAAACTAACACCCTTATTTTGACCAGCTCGTCGATATACTTCCTTTAATGACTGGCATGGACTTTCTTCTCTTTCCGGATTCGACAACTTCTACGGGTCTGAGAACTTCTCGGGAGAAATATCCACCCAAATTGTCGAACAAGAGCAAGAAGTTGTCTGCCATTCATTGAGTGTCGAGATCATCCAACAAAAGCTTCTTGTATTGCAAGAAATGGCTAAACAGTAAGTCCTGTACATTCACCTTTCTTTGTGTGATTCGCTCCAGCTATGTTCTTAGGATCATTACCGAGCAGATTTGTGACGTTGAAACACAGACCATCGGTGAGTAAACTCAGCTTTGTCCTGCCAGATAATATAATCAACAGCTTCATCCTTCAGTCTTCCAGCAATACATTTCGGCTAGCAGCCACTTCACCTCCGATATAATGCACACCTCTGGCATAAGCGCCGGTTATGATTCATCCATTGTTAGCCACCATTCCGACCTCTATAGCTCTGATGGAAGTCTTTCTACTGTAAGTTATATACAGTCGCCGACATCTGCACTCCACTGACGGATATATGCAGTCAGACCTCGGATTCTCTGGCTCAGACGTTGGGAAAAGTGTTATCGTTCCCACTGGTACCAACTGGAACGATTCCACGTCCCCTAGCTCTGTCCAGGCTGCATATGCTGCTGCTCAAAGCGCCATTAGCAGCAACTAGGTACTGCCCTTGTAGTTCTTGAGATAGGTGGCATGCACGGGGCTGTAGCATGCTGAGTATTGGCTTGAGTATTATATAGTATACGTGCAATTTTCCGATTTTGTTAGGCTTCAAATTACTAGTCCTTACATAATACATACGGAAACAACCGCACGTCTCCTTATCTCCTTATCTATCTATCTATATTAAATTGACGTTTTACTTGGTATAATAATTGTGTATGTCAAAATTCCCCTGAATATGGCTGAATATGATACTTATATCTCAAGCGAAGGCACGGGGAAGCCTGGGGGAACCATGGAATCGTGAGTTCTTATCCGTTCCCAATCTTTTGCCCTTGGTCCCTCGATCTGTGTAGCAATTTCTCGAAAGTACCCAACACTACAACTTAGGGCGCGTTGCCGATCCAAGTGCCAGGCTTGAATTTAGCGGAATAGAACAACTTAAGTGTGTGTGTTTTCAGATTTACCCCTATCCATCAATATCCGAACTCTCAAAAAGCTGTAGTGTTTTGATCTTTTTGCATGTGGTATGCTATGCTGTACATGTACGATTCGCCTTCAAGTTTACTGAGGTTCACTGCCGTCCCTCTAGTACGCTAGATCTCAATCAAAATTAGTGGCCGATGATTATACAGTAGGTTCTTTTTCTAGCTTATACCTATGACATCCGAGCCTGCCTACCTACAGGGACGTACTGGCTTTAAGCGTTCAGGAACAAACGATGGGGAACTTGAAAGAGATTAAAATGCGACACACTCTCTCTCACTGGTCGTTACTCAGTAAGATCCCCGCTTCTTCTTGTACTATCCTTAGTTAGCCCGGCGTGTCCTTTTGGTAAGCACCAGCATGCGGATCTCGAAAGTTTTTTACACTGACTCGATCTCCTCCATTTACTCAGTCGAAAATGCATATTTCAACTATTCTTTCGTTGGTGTTCATCGCATATCTGTGGGGCGTTGTATCCGCGTCAACAAACCTCACCCAATGTTTCCTGGACCTTCGGGCAGGAAAATTTGGGCCAGACGCCGGCCTTGACAGTTATGGAAACCCTGTTCAGGACCTACGGGATGCAACCGCGATTACCTATGATCTATGTGTTGTAGCGTGTGGAGGAGGTCCTGTAGCTTTTGATTGGTTCGATTTCTCGAATCAGCTCAATACCTGGCTACTTCCATGGCTTGCCTTACTCTCGCAACTTCCGTTCGGAGCCAACGACTACCTTCAAAATTTACTTGTCGTCGTCCTTACCATTGGCTCTCCCGTCCTGGCGTCATACTCCGTGGTGCTGACGGTGCTCAATGGACGGTGGATTGCGCAACGGTTTTCTGGTTCTACCTATCCCAACACGCTTGCGGCCGTACGTGCTTTAAACGATTTACAGCAAGCACCAATTGCATTGAATTTAGATGACAAGGCACTTCTGACTTCTTTGGTCGTTCTTCCAGAAAATGATGATTGGTGGAAGAAGCTCTTACAGCATATTGACTGCACGCATACGTGGTCGATATCCGCTGGTATATCTCTAGCATGGGTCTTCATTGCCTACATCATCTCCGTCATAGACTCTTTCCTCAATGTGTTACAGGGAGTAGAAGTCGATGGCCTTGGCTCAGTCTGGCTCTGGCTTCTGCCTGTTGTTATTTCCTGGCTGCAGATTTCACCTAAATGTGATAGCGGTCGAATAACAGAGTCACTGCGGCATGCTAACAAGATTGCCTATGTTGCTGTCGAGGGCTGTAACAAATCTAAACGTGCAGGAGAAATTAGTAATGATCGTGCCTTCTTTTTCAAAGATGATCACAATCCATTGTACAGCGATGAGCGATGTACATCGCCAATCTACAACTATTCCCGTCTGTTTTCCTGGACTGCTGTTGCAGAAGAAGTATGTGTCTGCTTTGAGGAAGCAACCAGACGTTCTCGCCTAAATCAACCTGTTGCTTCAGAAAAAGAGTGGGTTCTTGGGGAACAGTCTTGGCATGTGCAATCGGACAATCGTTATGGCACGTCGTCGGAAGTGGTCACATATTGTTCGCCGCTCTTTCGACAGAGAGATCGATGGGGTCACGGTGTATTTGGAAGGATCGTTGTTTCTTCGATTATGGCCCTCTTTCTCCAGTGGAGCACCGCTGGTGCTGCTATGATTGTTGCAATAAAAACACCTACTCGTGGTCTCAGTTGCCTCTCCGGGAGCTTCCTCGTTTATGCTTCGGTTTCAACAGTTGTCTGGTTTCTTCTGCTCATTGCAAGCATTCTTTCTCACTTTTCATCTTTCAATAAGGCATACTCCGATGTGACTGCTACATTTTCTATCATTATCCGTCGAGTTGGAAAACTTCTGGCTGCGGCAAATGCCTTATGGATTCTGACTGCATGTATATTCAATTTCAGTTCGTTCTTTGACAGGTGCTACTGCAACAGTAGCGTACTAGGAATTGGCGCTGCAAAAGCTTACAATGTGTTAATTTTCACACAAGCAGACCAGTTCTCCACGCGTACGGCTTGGATTGGCGCGGCTTTTTTGGCAATGGGTTCTGCAGCCATTTACATTATATTTATCAACTTGTACGTCAATTCTCCGCTATCAGCCACTATTTGTGATTCCGAATCAAACGTATGCGTATAATAGTACAGAGATATAACATGTATATACATTACACTACAATAGAGAACTTGCCAATCACTTTGGTTCGACCCGCGGACAGGTGTTAGCCAGTGAAGAAACCGACCCAGAGGGCCGTTTTTTATATTCGGGTGATGATGGTGCAAGAGATGAGGATGTCAAGAAAAATTACAAATGAACACCGAAACTGGGGCTAAACACAAGGAGGGAAACCGAGGTATCGTAGATAGCGAGGGGTGGGCGACAATAGGTACTGTAGCTAGTAGAATCAGTGGAGGGAGGAGAAATAGATGTATGTATAAGAAATATGTATGATAATATAAGGTGCGGGACGTTGAGCATACCTAGTAGAATCAGTGAAGGGCGGGCCGCCGGGAAGAAGAGAGGGAGGTAAGGAAAAAATTCGCAACGTGAGTGCTTATATTATACGTCAACTACGTAGATAAGAAAAGGAGTGGAGAGTAATGTACGGGGTACCGTTCGCTGCGACACTGCTAAGCGGCCATCTCGCTTGTAGACCTCAGGAGGGTGGACCCATGCAAGGCCTTAGCGAGGTGTGTATCGTACCTGGGGGCTACCGTCGGAGAAATCCGTGAATCCAACCTCTGTATCAAAAGCTTATGTGAGCATTCCCAACTGCCGTCGCTCAAAACGGAAGGTATGGGAATGCTCGCATTTCGTATCGGGCGTCGAGCGCTGTGCAATGCTAATGCAGAGACAGAGAAGCTGCAACTAACAACGTGAGTTGGGGCAAGGAGAAAGGGTGGAATGTTTATTCCGAGCTGAGAAGAGCATGGGAATAATTATTCCACACATCCTGGGGGTGCGGAGGCCGGAGACGAGACTACCCATACGAAGGAAGCCTGAGGCGCGTCGAGATGTCGGCCGACAACCCAGAGGTGAGAAACACCAAGACCAGGGTGAATGAGAAGCTCCTTGAAAAACTCAGGCTATTTTATTTGAATAAATCTAATGTTGTGTACAAATCGAACTAGTAGTAAATGGAATGGAGTAATGGAACCGGTTATTTTCGGTAAATAGTGCGATGACGACGACAAGTAATGTTCTCGGTGGAGACTCTTGAGAAATGAGACTGTTGGGAATGATGTCTATGTAAATGTAGAGAAGCAAGTGACTCTAGGTTCCTCCAGTATTTAAGAAAGGCAGAGGATTTCCATCTCCCGAATACTTGAACGACGTCTGGATTGACTCCCACAAGCAGATAGTGCGTCGTACCTCCAATCCGGAAGCAATGACCTGTCCGACGACTGATGCTATGGCGTTTCCATATGGCGTTACAGCGTCGTAAGAATAGAGTCTTCATTAAGATGCGTTTGGTGCCCTTGGTGTCCACGTAGGCGAAAAGTGGGTCAGAAGGCGCGAGTTTGTTTACATGGATATGGTTGTCAAGAGAATGGATTGGATTTGTGGAGCCCTGCTGTACTGGGACCATAACCTTGTCACCCCTCATCTGGCTCGTTTTAGTTTTGGGTAAGAAAAGTCTTTTCGAGCCGGCGTTGTTGGCTTTGCTGAGATCGGAGACTCTGGGCATGGCTTTGAAATCATACAGTGTTATTGATGAGTTTGTTGGGAGGACCTCTTCAGCTCTGAGTTGGCTGTAAAACATGAGGTTGGCGGCGGCTGCAATACAGCAATCTAAGCTGTTCGTGTCGGCGAGATCGAGGTCTGCGTGTAGCGTGGATAAGTGCGATTTTTTGACTGGTTCTCGCTCTGGCCTGAAGGAAGAGGGAGGGGCAGAGCGCTCAATGCTGGCGAGGACTTTCCGTAGACAATCACTTCCTTGCCAGGCATATCCCTTCATGATGGTCCAACCTTTGATGGCAGACAGTTTGGCTTTGACAGAGGAACCTGCTAATTTTCCGCCAAACTCTGCTGCGTATTCGCAGAGTGTGATTTCCGAAGCTGGTAGGATGTCTTTGGCGTGTAAGTGTTGTTGGTGGGCCCAATCGAGGAATTCTGTGATGTTATTGCGTTTACGGCTTTGGGTCTTCGCTGCGACCGAGGCATACATTAACTTCCTCGCTTTAGCACTGAGGCGTGCCGGGTTGGAGTGTGTGGTAGTGGTTGTGGGTGTAGGGCGGTTTCTGGTCATGAGTGCGGAAGTTGAGGTCTCGAGGTCATGCGTGACTCTCAATTGGTGACGATTTCAAGGTTCTCTAACAGATGAATTTTCTGGCTTTATTGCGCGAGCTTTAAGAATATTATGCTTATTTGTCTATGATTCATGTATACATGAGGAAGGTATTAGACGAGGGTCATGGAATGATACTGAAGAATGGACTAGTAGTTTTAAGTGTGAAGATATCGCTGGAGGATGGGGATGGAGGAGTGCGTGTGCGGGGAATTTTGCTCTAGAGGGAGCGTCTGCAATGTTGTCATGTGTTGATACCCACTTGGGTTCCACCCAAAGATTATGTTTCTGCATCAGCTCTACGATTTTACGAAGGATCAAATTTTGCTGCGGTCCTCGTGAACAGCCACGGTGAAGTGCTCCCACTACACCTTTGTTATCGGAGTACATTCGAACTCTGATGCCTGAGAGACCGGATGAGATGAGAGTGCAGATTGCCAGTTCTATGGCTACCATTTCTGCCCAACCAATATGTCGACCCTCATCGTCTCTCCAGCCATCTTTCAATTCCCAGGCAAGCCATTTGCCATTGAGAACTAAACCGATTCCCCAGCATGTGGATGCGTCAACGTAAATGATGTTGTCCGAAAATTTCGGGGGTCTCGATATGCTCAAGCCGACGAAATCCTGCTGCAGTAGCTGGTCCCACCATTGCATGTCTGTGAGCAGATCGGCGGAGATTCGATGTTTGATCAGTGTAGAATCTGTCTGCTTGAAGGAGGCGCGGAACCGATAGAGGTGAATGAGTCGGGATCGTCCTTCCGGTGCCACCAGGCATACATGGTTTAGGGTGCCGATTATCGATTCAGCCTTGTCTTTGTCAAGTTTGTCCCCTACGAGCCATAGAGCCACCTTCGAACGATACTTAAGCTTTTTCTCCTGGGTTAGCTCGACTGTTTTAAGATTAAGCTTCCATAAGAATCCAATGTAAGTGAAGGAAAAGGCAAATGGAACAAATTTCTGAGGGGCCCAAGGCCATCCGAGAATTTCTGCAGTCTCCCAGATAATTGATTCGTCGTATGAATAAGTGAAGGATCCATTAGATGTGCGGTGCTTAGGATAGCGAAAGAATATGAAATCGTCGACCCATTTGAGTAGCGCCTCTACACCTCGGTGGAGGAGTATTTTAACCATGGCATCTGCTACGTGTCCCCATAAGCCTGGCGCCGAGCGTTCACCGAAATTCAGCATGAGGTCAAGATGTATAAGGCCATCCAGAAAGAGGCATACGAGGTGTCGCACGGAAGGGTGAATGGGTATGTTACGAAACGCGGCGTCGACATCGAAGATGGCTACCTGCGTGCCCTCCGGAGCGTCTGCCACGAGTAGATAGCAGTCAGCGAAAGTTCCCCAGTCGCAAGGGAAGTCGTCGGCATCAATGAGTGAATTAATTGAAATTTTTGCGGGGTCAATGATTTTTGTGAGTTTCTTGGGTGTCGGGGAAGGTGGAGGTAACGCAAGGGGAGAATGTGAAATGGAGGTTGCAAGTTTTACTTTAGGAAATGAATGATTGATGATAATACGAAATTTGACTGGCCTTTGCTCGAGGACAGCCATTGGTGCGGTGCGGAAATTACCCAAAAGTCGTTGTGCATGATCCGGTGTTAATCCGGTAGATATACGACCCAGGGCAATCTCTTCCTTGAATTTTGCTCTAACGATATCAGCTTCGGCCTCGGTGCGGAAATGGTTTGGTGGTGTGAAGGTGTAACCCACTTCATACCCGTCAGCCCCAATTTGAAACCCTTCTCGGAGGCCTTTCGGAACCCCCGCAAACTCCTGAAGTACGCCAGCCTCTTCCAGGAGTATTGTCCATGCGTCCGGCTTCAGACGCGTGGAGAAGGTAATGTCGTCATTGCATGTGGTGCTGGGCACCGTGAGAGGTGTCACCGCAGTTGCCACACATATGCTTGTAGCGGCAAACGGCGCGGGAGCAACCATTACGTTGGTTGAAGGAGTAGCAGAGGATTTCTCCGTTCTCCTTCTTCTCTTGCCAATTGCGACCGTTGCTGTCCTTTCATATGATATCAGTGGGCTTGGCGACGTGTTGGGCGGAGGAGTGAGCACCGTCTCCGCATATGCACTGGTTATCCTGATGAGAGGAGGAGGTGGAAGAAGTGGAAGTATCGCGAAAGGATGAATTCGTCTTGGGCTTGCCATTGTTCTGATCGGAGGTTTGGAAGGTGTAATACGCAAGCAGCCAGTCGCTCTTGCACCAAACCCCTCGTTCTATGCGAGACCATCTGGTTTCATTGAAGACAAAAGGAACTCCGCGTTGTTTCGGGTTGTTCTTCCAGTCAAAAAGGATCTGCTCCATGTAAATGAGGTAGGTGGGGAAACATTCAAGGTAGTCGTCTTGGTTTGTGACCATCTGGAAGGTTCGTCATACAAAGTCGGCGATGGCCAAGGCATGATCAGATCCTGTGCGACCATGGGATTTTTCTGTGATGAGGAAAGCCTCCAGAGCCTTAGGCATTGTCTTGGCGATCTCACCAAAATCGTCTGTGGAAACTCGAGCGAGGTCGAAATGGGATAGATCCTTGGATTTGATCCGTAGGTCAGTGCCCAAGAGGGAGACTGTGTTGTCAGTGCGGCGGCGGTTGGCAGGATTGCTGCAGACCATTTTCGGGTTGAAGTAGGCCAGAGAGATGTGGTCTGACCAACCCTTCCGCAAGGCTGTAATGACCTCGGGGAGAATCCGCACCGTCTGGGAGACAGCCATAGTGTGGTCCTGCTCGCTTGGGTCTGGCAAAGCCACGGCTGAGCTGCCTGATCGACGTTCAGTGGGTGATCGAGAGCGAGAGCGGTAGCGTCGTGATGATGGTGACTGGGAGCGGTCATGCCTCCGAGGGTGGCGTGGAGGTGGAGAACGTGAGCGTGCCCAACGGTGAGGGTCCTGAGTGCCAAGATGGGAGTGGGAGACAAGGGCGAGGCTGGGACCTCGACGGTGCGATGCATGACGAGAGGACCTAGGTTGCTGTGACTGGACAAGTGGCTCAAGGTCGTGAACGAATGAGGCATTTTGTGGAGACTGGAAGGCAGGGAGGAGTGATGCAAATGCCGGTGGTGAAAGGAAGGAGGTGGATGTTCGCCGACGGTTGTGCGGGGGTGCGCCATCTGGGGAGCGGCTCGCTCTCCGTGGGCGGGCAATGGTGTCGGACAGCAACCGGGAGACGGACATGTCTGCCCGCGATCGGCCCTGATGAGATGCCACTGGACCACGGCTGGAGACAGCGCTGGCCTGTCGGTCTGAGACCTGAGTTAGCAAGCACAGGATGCAATCAAGGACGTAGAGATCATACCCTCAGAATTCCCAGAGCAAGACGACGCAGCTGCAGCAGGGTACCTGGGTACAGAATTCAGGAGGTCTAGAAGGCAGTCAGCGAAGGCGTACCGTGCTCAGGTGAGAGCACGTACCTTGTATGCGCATAGAGACATTGCCCGCATGGGAATTTCTCGGAGTGCTAGTTACTGCCGGGGAGAGCAAGCAACGGAGAGGGTTGACGTCTCCGACAGGACCAGGCGAGGTCTGGGAGGGCAGTCGGCGGCGAGAGGTCGTGCGCAAAGTCGACAAGGCACCTGGCAACCGGATGGTTAGACGAGGAAGGTCCAGTCGCTCTGTCCGGCACCCGAACGGAGAATCCGTGTGCCCGAGGGAGTGAGTGGGGTCGACCTCGCCCAACGAATCGGCCTCCAAGGCCCCTGGGACCTGGGAACATGGGAGGATGGGGGAGGAAGCAAACCGGTCCCGCTGTTCGTCCTCCTCTGGAATGTTGTTAAGAGCTGCGGGGTCAAGCGTATAATGCGGAGCGTTGGACCTGGACATAGCCCGCGTCACTCGGGTCCCTCCATGAAGTGGGATCAGAGGGTAGGCACGCTGCTTGCCCTTGCTGGGTCCCGCCCTGTTGGAGGAGAAGTTGGGAGAAGATGTGTTGGTTGGAATGGGTGAGCTGGCCATGGCTGTATGCGCGATGAAGAAGGAAAGAAAAGGGCGATGTGATCGGAAGTCCGGCGAGGCGTCGAGGAAGTCGTATAGAACTCGGGGTGCGCGAAAAGAAGAAATAGAATTCCTGAGTTCGACGATGGACGCGCTCACAGGTGAGAGAGAGATGGACGTAAGGAAGAGAAAAGCGGCCAAACTGCACAGCCTTCGGAGCCGTCACGAAAACACAAATTCGGCTTCTACCGATCGCCGAATCTTCGACTAAGCTTTTGATACAGAGGTTGGATTCACGGATTTCTCCGACGGTAGCCCCCTGGGCTAAACTCACCTGCTATTAGCCTTGCGTAGATCCGAGAGAATAAGATAAGATGGGGCGATGAGAGCGGGCGCTTATCACTTTTGAACTTCGCTCTCATCGTCGAAACTCGTCCAGGCTCGTTTTGTGATCCCACCCTCCCTTCCCTCTATTACTCTAGCGTCAAATTTTCGGATAAAGACGCTCCAGGCTCAACCAAACCGCTTTTTGTGTGTTTTCCCACCCGAGCAGGGCTGCGCCCCAGGCAAAACCTCATCCACTAGTTTAGAGCACTCGTCAGTGCGCTCTACATTCCTCAGTGAGCTCGGTTGAGCGAATACTTATCTTATCTATCATCTAAGCTCGATAAACCGGAAAGTTTGCAAGTCTAAATTCGTAATCACGAACCGGAGCGGCCCGCGGAACTTTCGAGAAACCTCCGGATGTAATTCGTAATCCCATCTCTGTTTCCAACGCATACGCGCGTCTCGAGGGACGCGCAATCATTGCTTTATCTTCACCATCTCCGTCTCTTTTCAATATTTTACCCCCAATAACTCAACTACAATGCCATCGTCGTCAACTCGAGCCACACCCGAACCAAAACAGGACGGCCCATTGCTTGCTATTGGCAAGCAATGTTCGCATCCTACATGCCATTTGGTAGACTTTCTGCCCTTTAAATGCCAGCACTGTCAGGAATCTTTCTGTCAAGACCACTACAAAGTTGCCGAGCATTCATGCCCAGATTACGATGAGAGCAAACACAACAGGATTGCCCCTAACTGTACGCCCCTTCTTTCCTTCGCTCAGAGTCATTCTAATCGTCCTTTAGGCCCACTCTGCAATGAACCTGTTGCAATTCGTCCCGGGACAGATCCGAATGTCAGAATGGAAGCCCATTTTGCCACGGAATGTTCAGTGATGACGGGACACGTAGCCAAGAAGTCAACGCCGATCTGTGCGCAGAGAAAATGCGGAAAGGTCTTGTTTGCTCCAATACACTGTGATGTCCGCAGATGCTTTTCCAACTCATTATATTATCCTGACACGATTTATACAGAAATGTAGGAAGTCCTTTTGTCCTTCGCACCGATTCCCCGGTGACCACGCATGTAACACGACACATCCTGCGCGCTCAAGAGCACCTGCCAATGCTTCCCCGTTCATGCTCAACGTTAAAGCTGCTTCTCATGCGGCCTCTTCAACCGCTGGTGCAATTAAGAAGACGATGTCTTCAAACACAAACGCTTCAGTGGCCGCTCCCTCTCAAGTTCCAGTCCCAACCTCCAAATCAGCTCCTCCAATGCCTAATCCATTTTCCAAAGTTGACAGGTATGTTTGGTCTCCCCCATAATTCTCAGTATGCGCTCATGACGCACCAGTTTTCCACGCTCTTCCAACAACGAATCTAACGCTATTACTTTCACAACTCCTTATAATGCAACACTAAAACCAAAACCTACCATCCGTTCTAATTCATACGTACCTCCACCAATCTTTTCATTGGCTTAATGTCGTCGGCATCACAATTGTATCCATCATCCATCATCTTTGTATCTATAACGCTATTGCAGGCGGGCGAAATTAGAGCGAGAGAGCATGCGCAGAGCTTTGCAAGAGCGAGCCAAGAAGGGGTTGCTTACTGAAGAAGAGAAGTTGAGGCTGGCTTCTCAGGAAGCGGAAGAGGCACAGGAGAGAGGGAAGAGAGGAGATTGTGTAATGATGTAGAACTGTGTCTAGGTTGGACTTCAATTCATTGACCTTACTATGCTATCGGCGGGTGTTATCTTCCCGTAGAAGGTCGCACTTTCATCACCACAATGGAGATGGTTAGCGGGTCTGCAGAGGCTGCGATTAGTAGGTCAAAAAACATTTTGCAACAGAAGGTGTAATGCCATTTCATAGCTTTCAGAAAAGGCTGTACAGTATGAATACCGTTATCAGCACTGGGAAGTTCACAGAATTTTCCGACGTTGGCCCAGGACTAGGATTCCAGGCCTAATACAATGCGCTACTTTACATGACATCCCTTTCCTCGATTACCATAAATTCCAGCACCAGTGAAGACAGATATCCGCCAGATACTTACACAAATCTGAGGTACTAAGTACTGAATGCGGTAAATATTAAACAACCACATCTAGTTTATCTTGGACATTAAGAACAGTTCGTCGACGTACAATGAAAGTCAGGTCACTATGTATGATACATTACACTTGAAATAGATGAATATACATAAATTAATTAATTACTGCGAAGAAATTCTCCAACCATACGTTACTGAACCAATTCGCGCCCAGAGCGCAAGAGACGTTCCACAATTTCAGACCAGTCTACGCCTTCTCCGTCCCCAACAGGTATCGATTTTCTGTGTTTCGATGCCCTAGTTCTATTCCCTCCAGGGACAGACTTAAACTTCGCCTCGAATGTCTTCCCTTGAAACTGCTTTGCAAGATGTTTCACTTCACCCAAATCGGAAGTCGCTTGAGCGCGAAGGAACGCGGCGTTGTCTGCTCGATGCGTGAGACACTGTGCTTCAACATACCCATCTAAGCTTCCTTCAAGGGTTGTCTCTTTGCTTCTAGATTCCATGGGCCTTCCGTCTGCCCATAAAGAGCCTCCATGAGTCCGTTTTAGCACATCCCCGATATCTAGGCTTTCCCCTGGAGGAATAGGTATCGGCTGCGAAGGAGTGACACAAGTCATGTCAACTTCTTTCCGGAGAACTCTGTCTACGTCGACAGCAGAGAAGAAAGCCACACCCTGCGGCAAATCGTCCATTCCAAGCTTGTATGCAAACATAGATCGAGTCCACAAGTTAGCGATTTGTAGCGCGAGGGCTGCCCTGAATCTGTCCTCGTCTTTCACAAGATATCTCAATTCGTCATGGACGGAGATAAGATATCGAGCACCGATATCGTATTTCTGAATAAGATATTCCATAGAGACAATAAGGAGATGAAGATAATCGACGCCAGAGGATTGTACGACCCAGTTGATGCGGGAGGGCATGTAATCAGAACCAAAACCAGCGGGCAAGCAATCTTTTTGCAACGCATGCGTAACACCACAGCCCAGCGCGGGAGTCTGGGGCTCGTTGGAGAGAGCAATCTCTTCGAGTTTATTGAAGAGATAGCTCTCAGTTCCTCCATACCAGAATTTTTTGCCAAAGAGGTCGCTTCTGTGTGTATTCTTTCCTTTCGTAGATGCATATAGATTTTCGGCCAGTTTCTGTGCTTCCTCTTGGCTCATATTGGAGTTGCCTTGTTGCAACAAGAGCATCGCATGTCGCATGCCTGCACCGTAGATACGAGAATAATTGAAAACTTTAGCCTGGTCTCTCGAGATACCGAGAATGCTGGCTGTTTTAGAATGCAAATCGGTTCCAGCAGATTTTGTGCCCTCGAGCGTCATCCAGCCGATCGCAGTAGCACCGTGCATTCCGAACTGGGCATCACCCATGCAACTCGATATCCATAACTCTTCAGAGTCCACATCTGCACCGACGATGGCATAACCCGGAGGTGCACGGACCATAGCTTTTAACTCGGAGCCTACTCGATTCTTCTTCGCATTGCTAGCAGTGAGCCAGGTTCTCTCAATTGCTCGACGGGTGACGGTACCCATAGTGATGACTTGAGGAACGATAATGCCCCACTTTTTCGCTCGAGGCGTCTCTACAAAATCTTCTCCCAGTCCCGCAGCCACTTCTGCCAACTCCTTCTGCTGACTTTTGAATTCCTCCAGAGATTGATTTGTCGCAGTATCAGGGAATCCCATGTCGGAGGACTTTTCATCCCACTTTACCATCTGGTTCAAGATCCTATCTCTCGCACTGATCCAGTAGCTACATTTTACACCCACGTCTACAAGTTCCTTCAGTTCATCTCCAGCACTACTTTTGAGAACGCCATCCATAGCAAACCTGAGAAAGGATTTCGCGAGAGGGCTGCCGACATTTGCCGACTCCCCGTCCTTATGCGGAAGTTTATAGAATGCGTAGCTTGTTGCATTTGCAAGATGCTCGTCGTCTGAATGATAGAAGCTGAGTGGAGAGGAGCGTCGCAGTCTTTCTCTGGTGGCAGAGTCTATCGGAAAGTCAGCCGATGACGGCGAGGGGACACGGAATATCCACCCATGCTCGCGCGAGAAAACAAGAGGAAATCCTTGCCAGGACATCTTTAAGAGAAGAGGGGCGTATCGATTTCGCGTTGTGATGTCCAAAGTACCTGGCGACATACCCTTCTTCGGTTTAGTGAGGTCCCAATACCATTTTGGCCAATATACGGGGGGTGCTTTTTGAACCTTTGGCTTTTTCGTCTTAGTTTTAGGTACACCGTCGTTATTGATTTCGACAGGCGACCAATCGAGCTGGCTGAGCCAAGAGGTATGTATCGTCGCAGCTCGATTTTTTTGATATGCATGTTCAGCGAGGCGCAATACCCTATCCTTGACTTCATCGCCTTTGTCCCCCCGACTGAGTTTCAGAGCAAGATCGACATCGCAGGAAGTCATGCTACCATCCTGGAGTAAAGGAAGAGAATGTGAGCGAGTTAGAACAGTACCAGTCTTCAGTCCTTTCTTCAAAGCGGTTGGAAGTAAAATAATTTTTGAGACGTCTTCCGAGGGGCAGTAGTGCCATTTGTCTTTCGCCGTGAAGCGTAACGGGTGATCGTCGAAGGAAAGTTCAAGGAGCAGCGGAAGTATGCGTTCTAAACACTTTTTGGAAAGCGGATCAGCGAGTAGGGTGGCGTACCAGGATGGTAAAGTGCTTGTTGATGTAGAAAGCTCTAATGAGTCGACTAGTGAGTCAGAGTTTATCTTCTATGATAATGAGAATAGCGAAGACTGAAAAGAAGTAGGACGCACTGGTTGTTCGCCAGGAGGATATACGCCTCTACTTTTGCCGGCAACTTTCGGTGTCCAATCCATCTGGTTCAGCCACAGATCATCCTGCCATGGACCAACAACCGGAGCATCGGGAGAAGTAACCTTGTACTCCGCAAGTGCGGCTCTGGCCAAATTCTCAAGACCGGAACGAACTTTTCCCTCCAAATTTTGCCAGACCCGCTCTGCTCTATCAATGTATGCTTCCCATTGCTCATTTACAGGCAAAAATCCACTACCCATGGTCGCTACGCCTGCAAAACTGACTGGATGGGGACATGCCTGAAGAAATCCGGGAAGGACCTTCTTGTAGACAGCATGCGTAGTGCCCACATCCGTTGCGCAATAAGAAATATAGTCGTTGATACCTTCTAGTATCTCGAGAGGCGTGGCTGTCATGAAATCGTTTCGAATTTCCTTCGAGATATCGATGTCACAATGAAGTTTAGCAACGTCAACGAGGCTATTTCCGGACGTGATATCTTCCCAACGTTCTTGGCTTGGTTCAATGGAAGAATCATCATCTAAGACTGCGTCGGTGAACAATGGATCTGTTTGGTTGGTATCAGATGACGCTGACTGCGTAATTTTGAGGCCAGAGAGGGATTCTTCCAAATTACTCTGCAGATTGACCAACTTTTGGACTTCTCCTCTGTCATCTACGAGGCCAGATGCAACTGCCTCACGCAGACCCTGAAGTTGCTGCTCAACGTCATGGAGAAGATGTATCACAGCCTCTACTGCTTCATCTCTGGAGTCAATCGCATCTTGCTTTTCTTTCCGATATTTGGCCCATGCAGGCCGTTGATGAGATGAAATACCCTTAATGGCGACGTGGAGCGACATGGTATCCAGGAAGCGATTTTTGGTTCCAGCAAGATGATACTCTTCCTGAATTCGAGCACGATCATACGAGACATTGTGCCCGACGACTAGACGCGAAACATCTGGAGTACCAAGAGGAATGAGATGCTCTGGGGAGTTGGAAGAAGGATCAAGGATCCAAGGGGATATCCAAACATACCAGGCGTTGGGGGAAGCGGCGCATGCTAAGATGGGATATTGATGGTATTTCGGCATTGTCTCGACGTCGAATGCGAGCATGATCTCTGGTTTGCCATCGTGTGAGGGGAAAGCGACATGTTCACAGTACCCAGACCCATCTGAGCTATGATGGTACTTAGTCCATCCGGCCTGTAGCTGCCAATCGTCTGGAATAGGTGGGAGCTCTGCCTCAGCGAACTGTTTGGCAAATGAAATATACGGCTGAGAAGAAGACACTCCGATACGGTGAAAGTGTTCGAGGAGATTTTTTCCTTGTAAAGGGGGCAAGATAAAGTCTGTAGAGGGTAATGTCGAGGACTGGGTCGGATCCAAGCCATGCGTCTTGAGGTGCTCAAGGGATATATTAGTGTACGTCTTCGGGGGTGAAGGAAAGGTGCAGTTTTTGAATATCTGTTCGTGCAAGGACCGCGACAGCATTTGAACACCTGCGGCGTTTCTTTTGACTATTTGTTGACTGTAAGTGTGATGTGAAATGGACGATAAGCTGAGACTCACCATGCCTGAGCTTCTCCGCGTCATCTTTCGTTTTCGCTTTGACAACCTTTTCCTCCTTGTACTTGAAAGCTGTGAGGGGCCTGGCAGAGGGTCGCGGCACACTATCCCGTTGCCTGAGAGTTTGACTTTCCAAGGCTCTGACAGTGTGAAACCACCTAGACAGACGAGAATGTCCAATTCTTGTGGTAGATGAGAGCATCTAAAGACCATGAATCAAGAAAGGAGCATACGTGGTCTGTAGATGTGAAGGCCAGGCTATAGGTTGCTGGACTCACGAGTTCTGCACGACTACAGAAAATTGGTATCATAGCAATCATGTGCCGCACTTATTATTAGTCAACTCATGATCAGATAGGGGCCTGCTTTCCCGTTCTTATTGTGCTGAATGTCGCTCAAGCACCACCAAAAAAATTTTCTCAATGACAATCTATCATTTCCTCGCCTCAGACCTTGCTCAACAATAAATTACGTCGCACTCGTCACCAAGCGTCCACATCAGATCCGTCACCTGTTCGCAACAATCTGTTTTGCGCGATTATCTTTGTTCATTCTCATTGATCGGGCCTTGGATGCGCTCTCTTGCAGTTGAGCTCCAGAAGGGTTGTTATATTCAGCTTTGGCCTCCCCACTTCCCGAAAAAATGTGACGCAGGGAATGTATTAAGTTACTATACAACAGTCCAAGTACATAAAACACTACAAAGGAACGTGAAATAATACTAGATACAATGCCATGTCGGACAGGCAACGTTGAGAAAGGAATTCATGATGGTCGTACACTAGTTGGAACAAAGAAGAGAAAAATCAGAGTAAATCAGAGTCTACATACTTCCCAATGAAACCAAATACAGCAGGAGAGATGATAACGCAATACAGACAGTCAAGAAATGAACAGTATGTGAAAGGCATGTTGAGAGACACCTGGGAAGATTAAGCAGACCTACTGGGATCAACTAATGAACTCTTCTTGTTTTGTATTAGCATCAGAGCTTTTCGGAACCGCCCTCGAGCCACACGTCCTGAACTCCGCCTGTCATCGCTGGTGTCGTTAGAACTAGAGGAAGCGGAAGGGGTATGAGGGGTAGAGGCAGATATTGTGGCCGGGGTAGAGGATAACGATCTTGAAGGTGTTGAAAAGTTGTTATACCGATACCGCCGCGTGAAAACTTTGCCCAAGGCAGTGATCCCCTTTTCATACACTTCCACTGCGACTACCACGCTGGTATGGTCTGCATTCCATCGTCTGACAACATCGTAAGTCCCTTCTTGTTTCAAGTGGTTCGGGCATTTTTCCTTTGCCCAACGAATATTGACCTGCCTCAATTCGGGATTCGGATTACTCGAAATACCTGATTTCGATTTTGGACTGGCGCGTAAGATTCTTAAAACAGTGCGCAGCATGCTCGAGTCGTCTCCTACGTATTTGTGTCCCTTTGTGAGCGAAAAGGTACGAAGATGTGGAAGTAATGGAAGGTGAGCGGCGAGGCACAAGAGAGGTTTCTGTCCGAACAAAATAGTTAACGAGAAAAGCAGAAAAAAATGCAAAAGTGGTACGTACCACGCCGAAGCTTGTCGTACACATGAAATGTAACTCTGTCAATTTCGGACATGCTTCCATCAGCCCTTTGAAAAACGTGCTGTGGTCCTTGAATTCGGGAATATGAAGCCATAGATCCAGACTTGTCAATGCGCTCAGTTTTGCTAGCGTGGAACACACGCCTCCCACACCGTCCAACCTTCCAGCGAACAATGGTTCGCAGGTCAGATCCAAGATCTCGATCGAAGAAAGCGCTGGTTGAGGAAGTACTGCGAGTTGCTGATGAACACCGACGAATGTACTTAACTGCGGCAGAGCGGTGGGTTCGAGATAAAGTGGGATTGTTTCGGGGGACATCCACCTCTTGAAGTTCCAGGAAAGACGAAGATACTTGAGTTCAGTGTGTTTCGACAGGAAAGCGCCAAATGCGACGTCATCGGAAGGAGAGTTGAGCTCAAAATCGTCGTTGTAACCGAAAGAGCCCAGTGTAAGTGAGTGCAATTTGGGCCAGTTCGCTTCGGCCGTGCAAAGCCTGTCGACATTTAAGAGTCGAGTGGAAGAGGAGAAGGAGCTGAGCGTAAGATCTTGCATATTTGGGCATTTGGTCAGAAGCATATCCCAAAGTCGTTCCGGAAGTAACTCTTGTTCAGGAAATAAATCCGTCTCCTCGAGGCTGTGCCGTACGGTCAGAGAAAAGCTGGTTAGATCTGTGAAGTCGAATAACTGTCCGACGGTATCTTGTAAGCGCGAACCGATAAGACTATGATTTGTGAACATACATTACTATCAGGATTCAGTGGCTGATAGCCAATGTTGGTATACACAGTCTTCAGCAGCGGGCATCTGGCAACTCCGTATCAGCACGCCTCTCCGGCTCAATCAGCGCAACTCACTCGTTCCTTAATGCAATCCATAATCGATCATTCGGCATCTCGAGTCCGTCCCAGTCGAAGGTATGGAGTAGAGCCATATTCTCTGCAATTTTAAGAAGCATATCGACTACCCAGTCCTCGTCAAGTCGTTCATTCGCTTTGGGCCACGCAAGATAATAGTTTGGCCGCACGGCTAGCTTGCGTATATATCGACAAATGTCAGGCCGCTCAAAAAGCATCGTGAGTGCTGTTCTACAAGCTCGGCTAGACTTCAGGACCACGGTGTCGTACAGGACCGGCAATAAGAGTGCTCTGACATGTGAAGACTATCAGGAGAAATTAGTCAGTATGCAAAGGGTTTGTAGCATGAAAGGACCTGCACTCACAGTCAAGCTTAAGCTGAGAAGATCAGACGACCACAGATACTCAGAGACTTCGTACAGAATATCTGCTGGTAGGCCTCCTGCTACCGGAGAATTAAATCTGTTCTCCGCTCGACTACAGAGTAAAGGTATTTGTAAAAGAGTTGAAAGAGACCTGAGACCACGGCGTCGATATCCGGGCAGCTTTGTCGTCTCACATACTCTGGAGCTTGAAGCCTCCGAGGACATTCTAATTAGTAAGTGGGAGGATGATAGCTGGATGTTTGCGCCGACTGTCGTGTAACAGTTGAAGCAGTACGGATAGCCGCCAAAAATGCGTATAACCCTGAGCAAATCCGATTTGGTATCCCACGTGGCTCATAAGCGCCCTCTCGTCACAAGCTGTGACAATGCTGCAAAGTTGCACGTGAGTCGTCATGGACCTTCGCCGTCGAACACCCTTCAAGTTTGTAACCAGCGAAGATTCTGATGATGGCACTGTCTTCTTAGATGACCAAGGCGAGTGAACAGTGGGTCCCACTGCAGGAAGGTAATCACTTCTGTTTCAGAACAGGAAGAAGTAATCGAAAGTCTTCGTGAAGAGACAGCGAAATCCAATGAGCGATCAATATACATGATGCAGATTGTTGTTCTTTCATCTGCTTTCCTGTGCGTCACGGCTTTCTGATGAATCGGGAGAACTCATCAGTATCCCAGGCATCTCATCTACTTTGCCAACCTGGACCCCACCGATCAGGCAATCCCTCTCCCTCGACCATTCGTTTTTGTATCTCTGGCTCTCCATGCCAACCTTATGCTTCTACTCGACTCTACCGCAGTTCGCAACTCGTTGTTGTTAATGGGAATCCTAAACGAATCTATTGACCTCGGGAAGTGGACACTTTCTCTTACGCTTGCGTACTCCCTAGCCTTCGTTGCTCCTGCTGTCTGTCTATTCTTAAGGCACTCATGGCTATCTGTTGCATATTGGTCCATCACCCCTCTTATCACGTATACCGTACAATCGGTTTTGGAAGCAGCGGCTACTGGTAACGAACACATCAGATCCTTAGAGGCATTGAAGTATACAGCTCCAGGTGCATGAAGAACAAACGCCGAATTTTGATCCGGGCTTCTGCGAATATGCCTTTCAGGTTTGTAGTTGACTGAAATCAGTTGCAGTCAGATCATTCTCAACATTTAGGTCACTATATTTGCAAATAGATATGACAGGAGAAACAGACTACAAGAAAGATGCGCATGAAGATAGATAATGAACGAGTGATCAACGGGTCGAAGCAGAGCTGGGAGTAACACAAAGAACCTTTTGGAAGGGTGATGGCCTGCTAGGGCCCGGGCGAAGCAGAGATATCGTCGCGTCTATGCACATGGTTGATTATATGTGCAGGCAATAGGAGAACGCGGCGTGTCTGAGTCATTGGTTATGCATGGGGCTACTCGTAAGGTCGAGTTTGGCCCAACCTGATCCGTGACTCGAAGTTGGTGAGACCTGTGTGGAATCATCTCTTCGCCAAAAGGACCAAACACGAAGAACGTCCTGTGATGAATATCTCAAGCATTAATGATGTGGTACGAGAAAGCAGCTACGTACTGCTTGCGACCCAAAAACCAAGAATACTACTGTTCCAGCTAATTGAAGCATAAGCCACTAGATGAAGCATTGCATTCTCTAGCAATCACCTGTCGCAGCGTATAAATCTGGGGCAATGCTACGTTGAGAGAACATCGAAACAACATCGACGCTGAACATTGTCAGAGATCAAATTTCGAAAGGTTGGAAAGTGCTCACAACATTCCTAGAAATACGAAGGCTCCGAATATAATAACCCTCACGAGAAGCTGTAGATCGACAACGATCGATTGTCCATTTCGTCTCATTCCACGACATCTCCTGAACAACAACACGCATATTCGAACTATGCACGAACAAGTGCGAGGGTTAGTAGAACGGGTTTTGTACGAGCATGCGTCAAACGCACGTTGAATCATGATGATGCCTAAGCACATGATAAAGGTGAATATGGACATGGCATCGGAAAGAGGGGGATATTCGAGGGCACAGTAGAAAACTTTGTGCTCCCTGGTGACATACTTGGGATATTTCAGAGATATCTCAAATACCGGAAATAAGCATTTCATCACACACGAACAAACCGGTGGCAAACGCACTACGAGGGTAGCAATTGAAAAACAAAACTGAGCGATGTAAGGTGCTCCGAGCATCTAAGCAATTAGTGGGTCAAGGCCAACGAGAAGAATTCGTCAAAGACGCACCAACGTCATTTTGCTTCTGTTCACGCTAGAAGCTCGTCCGTCCGCACTGATTATCCCCAAGATGAAGTACATCAAAATGAACACTGCAACAGACCACCTGCATCACATGAAGATTTAACCACTGCTTCAGTTCGTTGGGACCTTGAGCCTTACATGGGCAGAATACCATAAAGCAAAGATGTTTGGGTGATGCATAGTGCCGAACTTGGATTTGGATCTGTGGGTTTCGCCCTTCCGCCAAAAAACCTACAAATTTTCGTCAATCCACTACTACCACTTGAATTCCCCAACATGAAGCATCCAACGTACAGCAACAGAGAAAAGGTCCCAGAGAGAATCCACGTCATGCAAACGTTAATAAGTGAGGGATGCCGCTTCGTCACTCTTTTCGACAACATGAACGTCAAAACAAGGATTGGGAGTAAAATGACATTGGAGACAAGATTGAAGTATATCCACACATTCAAGAGAGGAACGGCACTCGTTCCCAGCTCTCGCTGGTCTTCTCCTGCGGAAATCATTGAATATTTG
Organism: Lentinula aff. lateritia; assembly: GCA_027886305.1. Taxonomy (NCBI): domain Eukaryota; kingdom Fungi; phylum Basidiomycota; class Agaricomycetes; order Agaricales; family Omphalotaceae; genus Lentinula; species Lentinula aff. lateritia. Next base: position 57,283 of record MU794997.1, on the reverse strand, counting down.
GATGATACAGGACGGGACTCAATGAGGTATCATCGCTTACTAGAAACCAAACCAACCGACATTGCTCCGGGTGAGATGAAAAGACAAGCTTTCTGACCCGCAGGGAAGAGTATTATAGCGGAAGAAAAAAACAACACTACGGACCAGCCCTGATGAAAGAGTTTACGGACTGAGGTCGGTGGGGCGTTAAGATGAGAACGCTAGAGAATTTCAGACGTCGTGAGCCTTAGATACACCGTGAATGAAGCCCGAGAGAGAGAAAAAGCATAGATCTGATCAGGCTATGGATCGTTATATGAGAGTTATTCATAGAGACCATCGTCTGTATCAAGCTGGTATCAAGTTGGTATCAAGCAAAAATTGGTCCGTGGTGGACGTTCGATTCAGTGACATGATGCAGACAGTCGTAGTGAGTAATACTTAATAATGATTTACTGCAAGCGGAAGTACTCCGCAAATTTCGGGTACTGAACGCACTTCACATGGGTGATTCCTCTGTGAGCCAGTCCTTGAACCAACCGACCTTGGCTCTCACTAATGGAGCATCTTGCAATCAAATAGATCAGCAGTATCATGCGGCCTGGCTCGGATATTCGCCGGATAACGGTTGATAATGTGGCTCAAGATATAGAACAGGAATTGCTTCAATCGCGACAATTTCTGTTTCATGAGAACAGTTCGTTGCTTGGGGTCAAGTCTTTTGCTGTAGACCTCGCTCTAGTTGGACTTTCCATTCGGTAAGTCGAAAGGCAACCCTACGGAGACTGATTGACTCCGCGAACAGCTTCTGAGGCAGTTTATACCACTGCCAGCAGGGTATATATATATGTATACCCACTTCGCTATCTGCAAACCCTATATGCTCGCGAGAGCAAGGATATAGGCACAACAGTACTTGAAAGCAGTTAAAGCAGTCCGTAGCAGTCATAGTATAGTTACTATGAACCGCTTTAGCTGCTCTAACCTGCTTTCAAGGCCTTGTCCAAGTTTTGCAGATCATCGGCCTGTATAAGTTCTCGACCTAACGTTGTTTTTTTCCATTCAAACATTTAGAGCAGGCCATCTCGTCGACGCGTTCTGCCCAAAGGACCCATGTAGAGGCTTTTCGACACTTTTGCATCGCCTTAAGCAGGTGAGCATTCTAGATACCGTAGCTAACAACCTCGTTCGAGCGCAAGACGTCTTTGTCTCTGAGTAGAAATCGAAGCTGTTCCAGGACGTCGTTCATGTTTATGAACCTTGTTCGGAACAGTCCTTTATTATCAACACTTCGCTACTATTGGCAAAATATACAGTTGAAGATATATCTGGCGGCCTGTCTACCTGGCCACCTACTATTGCCTATCCTGTCTTCGTATCGACGGGTAGCCCTCCTGAAATTGTACGTACGAATTCGGCATCCGCCCTCTTGAATCTATTTTTCAAAACCTATACCAGCTTTCTACGCCCACGGGAGGTCTCTTCGCCCTAGTACAGAATCTAATCCAACAATTACAAGACCCTTCGCCTGTCTTGAAGGAAAAATCGACAATCATTCTCCCACAGGGTCTGTTCGCGAATTTGACTGTTCCCTTTGCGGCCGTCTTGCTTGAATATCCTGTTGCATACTGTCCTTCGGAAACAGTCGTCAGTCCTTTCCTTAGCAGCGCTACACTCGACATATACGAGGTTCGTCTGTCATTGCTAGATCAAGGCGATGTCACCCCCGGACGACGTAAAGCATGGCCGTCTGTCAACGATGAGGACCGACATTATCGCACTGTCCTCAAGTTTTCATGTCCCTCCGATTTGGGTCGTTCTTGCCCCAAATTAAATCCACAGGCAATACAAGAGAGTTTGCAATGCTTTTTCGATTCTCGGATAGCCAACTCATTGCTGTTGAAGTGGAGCACTCATACAATATCTGTGCATCATACGATTGAGAGTTTAGACAGGGTAGCACTGTAACCAGGAATATTTTGGCAGGGTACTCGAGAGAGATCCTAGGCTACTCTACATCAACATTGATAATCTTGATGTCCTCGTAAGGCTTGTCGGCCTTGTTAGTTTTGACGTTTTCTATCGCATGCACGACTTCGAGACCTGATAGCACACGCCCAAAGATCGTGTGTTTTTTGTCTAACCATGGCGTTGCGGTGGTGGTAATGAAGAACTGTGATCCATTGGTTCCAGGACCAGCATTGGCCATACTGACAGTGTATGGTCTAGATGAACATCATCAGCAAATGGTTCGAATATAAAAAAATGACATCGTATATACCTATCATGTTTGAGATCATCAGAAAACTCATCCTCAAACTCCCGTCCCCAAATCGATGTACCCCCAGTGCCATCGCCGAGGGGATCCCCTGTTTGTATCATGAATTTAGGTATAACCCGATGGAAGATAATGCCCTCGAAGTAACTGCTTCGAGCATGGCCAACAAAGTTTTCCACTGCCTTGGGGGCTTGTGTGGGATAAAGACGCATGTGAATATCCCCAAGCGTTGTGTGGATAGTCGCCGCGTTGGCCAGGGGGGATGGTCCGCTTTTTCCAACAGGAGCAGAAGTTGCGATGCTCTGTTCTTCACGGGTTGGCCGTTCATTGAACACATCTCGATCACCTGACTTATTATCTCTGCCAAAATTTTTAGCAGAGCCAATTGATGAGAAAAGGGAGTAGCTTACTCGGGCTCCGATCTGTTGAATATATAAAATCGTTGACGCTTGTAGCCAGTACAGAACAGAGCTGGGTCGCGAGACTGCCGTTCGGCCAAGAGGGGATTCGCTGAGGCTGCCATTGCCTGTGATGAGTTGAGAACGAGACAACTTCAAATCTTATGGAACAGATTTACCGCAGTCGCTGCAGTTCTCTTTGACGGGCCACCTTGGTATAAACTCAGGTTCAAAAACCTTACTGACTCATCTTTACCGAGGAGGCGGGAAACACGATTGGTGACAGTGTTAACGACTAGACTCATCCCGCACCGCACATGAGCAGGCGGTAGCGCAGGGAAATTGGAACGGGTCATGCATACCTTTGATACCAAGAAGGGAACCATATACTACAAACGAACCACTTTCGTCCCAGACAACATTGCTCCAACGGCCAGGAATTCGACCATCAGGACCAGGAAGTTCAAGTTCCCTTTCCGCAGCTAGTCGCCGACCAAACTCCATATCTTCGACCTTGTAAACTGCTGTCCCTGCTTGTTGCATCTCTTGAATTGCAGTCAGTGACTCGTCGTATTTTCGGGTCAGCTTTCCACTGAGGAATGAGAAGATCCGGATTTGGCGATCAGGCAGGGAGAAAGTCACAAATGACGACGAATTCGGAGATAGATTTATACAAGTTGGCGTTGATTTAGACTGTGAACGACGAATGAGCAATAAAAGAGGGGAAAAAAGTACCAACAAACCTTTTTGAACTCGTATAGATCAGTTTCGCTTTTGTACGACCACATCCCAGGTATATTCTCAGGCTGTCCAAACGGCTCTACTGGTTGCCAGTATTCCACAAAACCGCCTTCATCGGCTGATATAACGGTGTCGAACTTGTCGCTGTACTATGACCAATATAAGCGTACCGTCAAGCTACGACAAGACTCTTACAGTGATGATATGCACAGGAAAACGGTGCATGTTCTCAATAGTCTCTAGCGGCACATCACCTCCTCGACCATCATACAGCCGGATGGTCCCACAAGATGCATCGGATCTAAGAGCAAGATTAGTAACGAGTTGAGAAATGAGTATTTGAGCTCACACGGCAAGCAACCCTTGACCTTGACCACTCTTGTGCACCCAACAGCACGCGTGAGGTGTAAATCCCAATTTAATAATGTTGATCATGTCTATAGACGAATGAGTATACTATAGTCGGGACGAGGGCAACAATCACCAAAGTTCACCACATCGAAGACTTTTGCGTTCCCATCGTCTGAAACGGTAGCCAACATTTGCCCATCCGTACTTGCTGAGACGCCGGTAATAGGGCCAAGATGCGCACGGTAATGTTTGACAAATTCAATGCCAGTATCTTGTTTCTTCCATAGTTTCAGTTGTCCGTCCACAGATGTTGTGATAAGAAAATCTGTTCTATAGGGCGTTTAAGGTAGTACGCGAACAGGAAACAGGATGCGGCACATACTTTGTGACCAAGCAAAAGTTGATTGTATCTCGGTGCATGAAACTCTTATAATATTGTTCAGTATGTGGTAGATGATCCAGGTAGAGTTTTTCATGAGCGAGCACTAGGTAAAAGTTCTTATATCTATTAAGGCTCTATGGTGAGGTTATACAATACGAGCCTTACCTTTCCGCTTCTTCTTTGATACGCCTTCAGCTCCAGCTGGCATGGGCATGGGCCCTAAATCATCGTCGTCGTTATCGTCGAAGGTGGCAGGCATATTTGAGTCTACTTGATGATCATTTTTGAGCTCTTCTTGGTTATTCCGGGCGCGTTTTCCGAGGACGGAGGGGTCAGTTTCGGTCATGGTCGTCGTAGTTCGAGTAGATAACAAAGTTACAGATGCGACACTGCCACAAAGAGATTAAATAAGCGCTAAGATGGCGCTAATGTAAAATTTATCCACATATAATGCCTGCAGTCATCCAGGATGGTCAATTTGACGATGTCCCAGAAGTTCCCGATCCCCAGGCAGGCTTCTTTTACATCGACTCACTCGAAGAAAGCGACGATATCTTTGAAGATGAAGTAGATGAAGATGAAGACATTGATGAGACCTACCAGGATGACCGCGTAGAGGACGAAGACTGGGAGATTGCTGAGCGAGGTTGACCATGCTTCTACTCCTTTGAATGCACTTAATTCATCCTCTTAGACTTCACCAAACAGTACAACCGACTAAGACAACATGTAGCCGTTCGTTCTGGGAATGCACAAGGTGCAATCTCAGCGCTGAATCAGTCCACATCCGTCGCCGCTCTACCTGCAATAAATCATCCCCGATCTGGCACTACTGCATCTATATCTGGTCCTGTAGTTAAAGATAAAACTACGGATCAGCTAGCAGCCCTATCGAAGTATAACTCGAGGCTAGCGAAAATTGATGTGCCTTACTTTCTGGGTGTAGGTATAAACCGGAAGGGACCCAGTGCGTCTGCAAATTTGAAGGACAAGTCGGACAGGGCCACAAACGAACAAGTTCTGGATCCCAGAACACGTCTCATCCTCTTCAAAATGATCGGACGAGAGTTAATTCACGAAGTAAATGGATGTGTTAGCACTGGAAAAGAGGTGACTGATATCTTTTTTCCTCGCTCTTTTTACTAATAATGGATCAGGCTAATGTTTATCATGCACTGACACCAGACTCAAATCATTTAGCTCTCAAAATCTACAAAACCTCTATCCTTGTGTTCAAAGACAGAGACAAGTATGTTACGGGAGAGTATCGTTTCCGACGGGGATACAGCCGCAAGAATCCTCGTAAAATGGTTCGCCTTTGGGCCGAAAAAGAGATGCGAAATCTCAAACGATTGGTCTCTGCTGGTATACGCTGTCCAGACCCCATTGAGGTTAGGGAGAACGTCCTAGTGATGACCTTTCTGGGAGATAAAGGAGGCTGGTATGTATTGCTTCAACCTACATTCACTCGAAATTGATCCATTATAGGGCCTCTCCGAGACTGAAGGATGCTCAACTCACGCTTGAAGAATCTATCAATCTGTATGTGGAGCTGATCCTGGCCGTCCGAAAGATATTTCAGCAGTGTAAACTCGTACACGCCGATCTTTCTGAATATAACATCTTGTTTCACGAAGGTCATCTCTGGATTATTGATGTCTCCCAAAGCGTCGAACAGGATCATCCATCTGCCTTCGACTTTCTGCGCAAAGATTTAAGCAATGTTGAAGAATTTTTCGGTCGCCTGGGAGTCAGGTGCTTGGGCCTTAGGCGTGTATTTGAATTCGTCATCACAGATAACCTTCCCCGTTCCAGCGAAGCGCTGTCCGACGAAGACATTCTGCGAATTTGGATAGAAGAAGGTTTAAATCCAGAGAATGCTGTTTCAGAAGATTCAGAGTCATCGGCTGCCCACGAGGACTCTGTGTTCAAAGAGTCTTACATCCCTCGTACTCTGAACGAGCTCTTCGATCCTGAGCGGGACGTCGCCGCAGTAAACCGCGGGGAAGGGACCAAACTCATTTACGCAGGGACCATAGGCCTGGTAGACCCCTCATCCAGTAGCAACGACCCCGAGCGAGCGAAAGCTTCGAGATCGCAGTCATCTAGGAGCGCCGGTGCCAATATGAGTGCTGTTGACAAGAATGAAAACGATTCCGCCTCGGAATCAGATAAAGATTTAGACGACAGTGACAACGACACCGATTCCGCGGGTGTGTACTCGGAACGTAAACCTCGGGGGCATCGACATGAGGACCGGGAAGTAAAAAAGGTTGGTTTCACACCAAGTTGATTCCTCGGATGCTTTGTAGGTTACTGAATTCCTTCCCATCGTTGCGTAGGAGAGAAAAAAAGCCGTCAAAGCGGAGGCAAAAGAGAAGAGACAGAATAAGATGCCGAAGAGCGAGAAGAGGAGAATGATGAAAAAATCTGCCCGATGAGGTTGAATAGTGTCCTGCAATAACGCAAGTTCCTGCCACAAGCCATTGAATCCACTTGTATCGATCTACTTTGTACATTCGTTACCTAGAGACGAATGTGTGGAAGAAAATTATTCAAAAGAAAGTTGGTATGATATCAGATATATATAAGTTTTACTTTTGACGTTGAATGCCACCAGGTTCCATTTATGAGTCCGTAACACAACCGTGACTGGCGTCAGTCACCAACTTCACGTACTTATACAAAGTACCTTGTGTCACCTTCAACGGGGGTGCGACCCATGCTTGCCTCCTCTTTTCCATCTCTTCAGGAGTGATGTGCAACTCGATCGTGTTCTTCACGGCATCAACGGAGATAACGTCACCATCCTGCACAAAGGCAATCGGTCCTCCGACCTGTGCTTCGGGCACAACATGTCCGATACAGAATCCGTGCGACCTATGTAGCATGAGAGAATAAGTAAAGACCATCTGGGGAGAACAAATGCCACAGATTGAAGAGTTGAGCTTACCCTCCGCTGAATCTACCATCGGTCAAGCACGCGACATCGAAACCCAAACCGGCACCCATTATCAAACTTGTAGGTTTGAGCATCTCCGGCATACCTAGATCGATGATGAAACACAGATGTTCCGTTAGACAATTCACGCGGGGAATAATGCATCACGCAGCATAACAACGAACAAAGCCGAATGAAACAAAGAATACGGGTTAAATTGATAAATGAGCCAAAGCAGAAAACATGAATAGCATAATGGAACGTCCAAGGAAATGACAGGAAAGGGTGGGTTTGTCTGAATTGAGATAACGTCGGAAGGAACTGAACACATACCTGGACCACCTTGAGGACCGAGATATCGCAATATCACCACGGTTTTTTCGCCCTTTTTGATGGAACCATTTTCCACTGCCTTGACAAAGTCATCTTCGCTGTCAAAAGTTCGTGCTTTACCCTTGAAATCGAGACCTTCTTTGCCTGTAATCTTTGCCACTGCACCCCCTGGGGCGAGGTTTCCCTTGAGAATTCTAATATCAAAGGCACAAATACAGAACGTGAACACGAGTTAGGCACGGAGAGGAGGAAGGGGGAATGCAAGGTCCAACGGTACAGAGTAACACATATCCATTCACGGGAAAGTCGAATATGGGAGGAATTTTCGAAGGACAACATAGAAGCTTCAACGAACCTGATATGTCCCGATTCTTTAATGGGCTTGTTCAAAGGCCGGATGACATCTTGGCGATTGAAATCGAGCTCGCCATATTTGTGCACCCATCGTTCAAGGTTTTCTCCAAGAGTACGTCCGGTGACAGTCATGTTATTCCCGTCAATCATATTTTGCTTCATGAGGAAGTGCAGGATTTCTGCAGGTAGGTGTTACGGAATAATCAGCATACCTTGACCGGAAAAATACAGCATAAGAACGGGACGGAAGGAGGAGGGACAATGTCTATTCAAACGGAGGGTAACGTTTGAAAGGTCCGTGATTCTCGAACCAAATAAAATAATGAGAGAAAAGATGGAATGATAACAGAACAATACCAGAAGCAATTGACTTACTAGGAATACCTCCGATCTTATACACGTCCTCCATCAGGTACTTGCCGCTTGGTTTAATATCTGCTAAAAAGGGAGTGCGATCGGAGACGTTCTGGAAGTCATCGATGGTTAGAGTGATTCCCACTGAGTGTGCTATTGCTATAAGATGAAGCACGGCATTGGTCGAACCACCAAGGATCATAGTCAAGACCTATAACAAGAAAGCAATTCGTTGTAAGAAGGACACTCGTTTAAACGTCAAAGTAATGGGGACTGAGTGGAATGTCGTGATCAATTCGGAAATGAACATACCATCGCGTTCTCGAACGCTGATCTTGTCATGATCTCCCGTGGTAAGATATTCCGAGAGACAAGTTCATACATTGCAGGACCGATAGAAGCACACTCTGCACGTTTCTCCTGAGATTCTGCTGGGAACGAAGACGAACCAGGAAGAGTCATTCCCATAGTCTCGGCGGCGCTAGCCATGGTATTTGCTGTGTACATCTAAAAGAAGAAAATTAGTCAACGCGGCTGCTAGTAGAAATCAGAAGACAATCGTACGCCACCACAAGCTCCAGGACCAGGACAAGCATGGCGGACCGTTTGATATCGTTCCTTCTCTGCGGCAGGTGTCTCGCCGTCTTGAAGGAACTTTCCATATGACTGGAATGCCGAGACAAGGTCGAGTGGAGGTAGACCCTCGCACGATCCTGCACGGATGGTACCTCCGTAGACCATCAGCCCGGGACGGTTGAGACGACCGACTAAGAGTGCGTTCAGTGATGGCCTGATTGACAACTTGAGAACTCACGAGCCATAAGGACACCAGGCATGTTCTTGTCGCAACCTGGTACTACGACCATGCCATCAAGATGGTGTCCGCCTGCTGCAGTCTCGACTTGGTCTGCGATAAGATCCCGAGATTGTAGAGAAAATGACATTCCACGAGTGCCCATGCTAATGCCATCACTGACGCCAACTGTACCAAATTGATATCCAATGAGGTCGGCTTTTTGAAGAGAAGTTTTTATGTCTTGCCCAAGACCTAGAAGATGTTTATTGCAACTTCAAGGTCGATTGAGAGTGTGCTGAACAGAAAGAACGAGTGGCCTTACGGGTTTCCCTCATACCTGTGAACATGAGTCATAAATTATTATGTATGCCTTGAAAGCGCGACCCACCAGACGCTAGCGACACCAATCATTGCTTTGTTGAAGTCCTCATCACTGGAGATACCGTCTGTGGCATATAGCATAGCCTGTATACAATCTCGTTCATGATACAACGCGCCGAATAGGAAGAACGTAAATGACCTGACTGGCACCTTGGTCTTTTGGTTGGGTGACTACTTTGCTGTATCGGTTCATTATTGGTTTGTCTTGACATTTTGCAGAGGAAGAGAAGAATCTAGAGGACGAAGAGGACCAGAGCGGTCTTGGTGTAGATTTTGGCTTGAGCATTTTTTTTGGGAAACTCAACCGGGACAAAGCGCCGGTAGCAGTGGGAATAAGCGCGCTGACAAATAGTAGTGATGGCGGACACCCGACGCTCGGCTACAATTTTCTTAAAAATTAAAAAATCATTGTTTGAGAATATCCTCGAGGTGAAAGTTGCCTTTTGGAGTAGATAAGAAGAAAGTGACAGATGTAGCCGCAAAGCACTCTTACTCCTACGTCTTGATAGAAGAGGTATAAGGCTTACTTCGCCAGTTATCCAGACGATTTCACCGCGGATAGTTCCTTTTGAGGTAGAAAAATTTAAAGTTGTATACCAAATTTTTGGGCCGTAACTTCCGGAAAGACGCCGATAGTATTACTCAGGAGACAATATCGATTTCGAAAGTGAGAGACGAGCGAACGATCGAGTCTAGGTTTACACTGCCGGTATGGCTCTCTGTAAGTGATAATGTTCATTGACCTCTCTGATTGTACAGAAATTCTCATTTTATTTATTCATTCAGAGTCTTGTTCCCTCCGTGGCTTGACACGGAACTGGCCATGGAAGCAAATTCCTTTTTTCTTCCTTGTTTTTCGTTGGAATATTTTATTTGGCCCCGAGACACATGGTCTGTTACAGGTTCCTCCGACGACACGATCGTTAAACCAAAGGTCTGACGAGCTGGATGGCCTCTGGATAACTTCTCCCCTTTATTTCTCCTTCTCATTCCCTTCCTCCTTCATGGACAACAATAGCAACGCAAACGACGGCCAAAAACGCAGTGCATTACCGAGAAGCCTCATTCCTCATCTATACAGCGCCCCCCAGACATCTCGTGACAGTTCTACTAGGACAACTTTATCCGAGCAGGAGGAAATTGAAGAAGAAGATACCGAGTTGCACGAGCAGCAAAGATCTGCCTCTCCGTTTTCTCTTCGCCCGATCCCTTCAGAATATCCATCAGAACCGCCGCCTCTTGCTTCTCGCCGTTATCCATCGTCTTATTCAGCCTACGATCATTCAGTACAACCACCCAGTGGGCCAGAAATGCGCCTACCACCTACAGCTCCGGTTATTCGCAGCGAATCGTCGTATCACAATCCTAGACCCGCCCATGTATACAATTTCCCACAAATAGAGATGCAGCAATCGTACGTAGCACCTACGGTTGGATCGAGTTGGAGAGAAGGCGAGGCTGGATCGTCTAGCATCACTCAGCGAGGTCACTCCAGTGAAACTCGCGGACGTTCTGCAGTGGGATATGTACCGCCGTATCGTTACATGGATCAGTACCAACAGCAGCCTCATCACAGAGAGAGTTATTCCAGACAAGATGAGTCGTACCATTATGGCGCATATACCCAAGGTGCGTTCCACAATCATCGTTTGTTGTATAGCAGGTAGATTTATCAATCCATAGGACATCCATTGCCCCAACATGGAACGGACTCTTTTTTGTCCCCTATGCAAGCTCACCGTCAAGTTCCTGAGCATATGTACGGTGTAAATTCCTCTCAGCCAGTTCATCAAGACCCATATACGTTTCCTCCTTCGGTTCAACAATCTGAATCTCACGGAAGCGTCGCCAGAGGCTGGGGTCCTATGATTGCAAGCAGTAGTACCGTGACAGCAGATTATGCAGACTCCAGTTATCCGTCACTTCCTCCGCTTCCTCACCCATCCAGATATTCGACTGAACCCGAAGATGATGATGGAGAATACTTGCCTCCAGGACGACGGAATCAGAAGCGTAAACTAGAGAATGATGAGCAAGAGTCTGGGAGTAGGCCGAAGAAAACGTTGATAGCGTGCGATTTCTGTCGAGGTAAGTTTGCTTTCCTTGACAACCTTGCAAACCTTGTCCTATCAGCTATGATAATTGCATGTCGGCGTAAATTAACTGACAAGATGCAGGGCGAAAGCTTCGGTGTGACGGCACCCGACCTTCATGTTCCAATTGTAAATCTCGTGATAATCAAGTCTGTGTGTATCAAAGCCATCCACGGCGGAGAGGACCTGGCAAGGCACCTAAAGGACAACGGAAGAAGATTGCGTCTAATCGAGCAGAGACCACCACTCCGGCTTCCGAACGCTCTAGAGCGTCCAACGAAGGATCGCAGCATTATTCGCCCTCAGGTGATGATTATGAAGTGGATGCACTTCCCCCCGACTTCCGATCACAACAACAGCAACAGCACCTTCCGCCGATTCTCCCATATCCAGGTCCCCAGGGAGAATTGATTTTACCGTCATCGTCGCAAATACCACAAGGCCAACCATATTTTCCGCCTCAAAGTCAAGATCAAGGTAGCTTTCAGCAGGTTCATACTCGCAGGGGACTGAGAGATTCTGCAGTTATATCTCATCCTCTATATCCCGATGACGGTAATGCTGAGCATCGAAGTGAGCGGACCGACAGTCAGTGGGTCCGACAACGGAACATTTAGACGGAAATATCACCCGGAGCTTCGGCCTTGAACTTCCTTCCCCACATTCATATCACAGTCAATGACAGATCCTCCCGAATTGGTTCCTGTTGCTATCCGCTCCTTTTCTGGGTACCTTTACGTGCGCGCTCACGGCGCATGCCTACGGTTCCCACGATATCTTCACCCCTTCTATGTATGAGATTTTTTCGGTTTTAGAAGCCTAATATCTATTATAGTCTTCGATTTTTTTTATCCTCGTATATTCCAGTACTGGAGTTGGTATAATTGTTGTAGCGTACAACTGCTTATCTGTCTGTTTATTAGCGATGTTGTAATAAAAAAAAGGAACAAATTTTGGTCAATCAGGACACCAGTTTATTCCGATTGGTCCGGTGGGAATCAAGCGCGGTGATTTTGAAAGATGATCCTTAGTGCAGAACCGACAATTACTTACCGCCTGGCGATTCTTCTCTCCCTCTCGCTCTGGCGCCGAGCCGTTTGTTCCTTATTGCCTTCAACGATACAGCTGGAGCTCTAGCATGAACATCGCTGTCCCTGTCAATGAGCTCAGTCATCGTGAAATTACCCCTCAATCGACAAGTAGTAACGTTCCCGGTGAATATCTTAGATATATGGTTCGCGTTTCTTCCTCCGTATAACTTTCCACTTCATAGGCAATTCCGTTCCAGACTTTTCTCTACTAGTCGCAGGTTGTCGAGGAGGTGCGTACTATTGCTCTCTGCTATTAATCGGTAATTATTCACCGTTACCATGCGCAGGCAAGACCTCCCTGCTCCGACTCTTACTCGACACCTGTAACATTTCACCTCGGGCGTCTAGGGACCAGCTAGCATCAGTAGCCAAATTTGTGCAAGGATGCAGCTCTCATACAACTCACATCAGATCTACTTCAGTTCCCATAGATCTCGAAGCCGAGGGTGGGGGAGAATTTACGCTTTCTCTAGTCGACACTCCGTCCTTAGATTTCAAGGATGCTGCTGTCACAGAGCGGTCAATGCTAGAAACTTTGAGGTTCATCGAAGGTAGACTAGGTGAAGCTGCGGAAGCGGTAGGTGTTTGATCCTTTCCGCCGTCGTTATGTTCCTGTACACGTTTGTGCTTACCATCGGGCCTTGCATCCAGGACTGGGAACAGCAGGACCGCTTAGTGCACCTGTATGTTGCTGTTATTTCTATCATTGTTAATTGTTGTATTCACAGAAGGGTGGTTAGGTGTGTATACTTTCTAGATCCCGATCAAATCATTCCGTCTTCTATACCTGCACCGCCTGCACCAGTGGTTCCCCGTACGCGCACAAACAGCTTTTCACAGCCGGACCAAGAGCCAGTAATTCTTGAGCCTCCTGTGACAAATAATCCGCTTCACTACAAACCCACTCTGCCTCCCTTGGACGTGCTTTGCATTCGGCGCCTCTCTGCACGGGTCAACGTCCTTCCTGTGATTGCGCGCGCCGACGTTTTGCCCAATGACAGACTTTTAGCCATCAAGATGGCTGTGCGACGCGACCTCGCTGAAGCTGGAATAGGCTTCGGTATATTTGATATGGATGTTCCCTATCAACTACCGGATGATATCACCTTGTCGAAAGGTAGCGATTCGTCCAACGGGTACGGCGTTCAATCGAATCCTGCGGCAACAGCCAGCTCGCCTCCAACTTCTCCCAATCCTCTTTCAATGTTGCGGTTACCTTACGCATTAATCTCTCCGGACCTGTATGCTCATAGCGACGGAGTACCAAGGATGACCCTCTCGAGATCCGATCTGGTTCAGACATACACCCCTTCTCAATATAGCCACCCTCCCTCGAAGCTTGTGCGAGGCAAATTCACTCGGATCTATCGGTGGGGAGGTTTGGACGTCCTAGACCCTACCCATTGCGATTATGCTCATCTCCGTTCCGCAATATTCCATCACATGGAGGTATGTACCCTTTTAAATGGTTACGACTGCACCCGGCTGATCAGATTTCCTTTCATTCCCTTTTCCCAGACTCTTCAGAAATACACTAGAGAATATTTATTTCAAAAGTTCAGAGCTGATTATAAGCTTCCTCTACACCAACAACAGCCGCTTCCGACCTCTCGTCATTCTTTAGCACACCTTTCTTCTTCACATTCGCACTTGCCTTCACTCGGACAACCATCGCGGCCAGTACTGGCTATAGACACTGCCCCAAATCGTCACAATTCAATATCTGACTCTCGAGCGATGTCTGTTGGTAGAGACATTCGCTCTGCACCAATGTCTCGGAACGTTTCCGACAACGTCTCGGTGAAGAGTGGTGGATCTAGTAAGTCGTGTTGACATGACTCTTTTCGGCCGCGATGTATTGATCGGGCGTGGTTTTAGCCGATACCACCACTAAAGGAACTAAGCAACGCACGAAAAAAATCACAGTGGCGTGTAACTTCTGTCGATGTTGGTGATTCGACTTCTGATCCTTTTTATAATTGCTGAGATTTTTTTACGTATGTAGCAAGAAAGCTCAAGTGCGACGGAGGAAGACCTTCATGCACACAATGCATTAAGCGGTCCCATCCCTGCGACTATATGCCACAGAACAGACGAAGGCGTGGTGTACCACGCCGCACGGACGAGGAAAGCGAAAGCGAAAGCGTCGATGATCCTTCGGATGCACCTTCCATGTCCCCCCAGGCCGCCTCGAGACCACGTTCCCGCCGAAACTCTATATTCACTAAACATAACGATTACGGTTCATCATCCTTACCCCCTATAACAGGTGGCGATATTCCATCTTCGTCCCGGTTGCGAGGTAACGTTCCCTCCTCTACTTTCGACACTGAGCTTCCACATATCGCCACACTCTCACTGCCCTCTACTCCTGGGCCCCCGATGTCTGCCCCGTCGCTTCCACCCATCAGACCTGCATCCGAACACCAGTCTGCCCAACGGAAACGAGCATCCACTGTCCCAGGGAAAAGCACCCGACAAGCTTCACATTCTGGTCCGAAAGTGGTGGCGTGCAATTTCTGCCGAGGTCTGCAATTCTATTTCTTTTTTGTTCAATATTTTTCACGACCTTTACTCTTCATTATCGTCCCTCTTCAGCGCGTAAAACGAAATGCGATGGTGCCCATCCTGCATGCTCGAGCTGTGCTCGCCGGTCGCTTTCCTGCAGCTACGTAACTGATCGTCGAAGTGGAGGTGATAAAGCACGGCGTGCTTCAACCTCGAAGGCAACGGCATCCCAACATCCCCCACCGACACCTCAGTTAGATTACATACCTTCGCCCCCGTCATCGAGGATGGTACCAACACCATCGAGTGGTGTTCCTGACATGTATGAGCGTCGTGACCTGATGGTCGCTGACCAGGAAGTGGAGCTCAAAAGGTCCTCAGAATATATGGACAATATACGCCCGCCGAAGAAAATGCGGGTTGAGAATAATATTGGTATACCCTAGGTCTATACTTGCTGACGAAATTTCCCATTTTGTAGAATAACTGTCTTATCCCCATGTTTTTTTGTTCTTGATTTGGTTCTCTTCGATCTTCTTGTTTGCTCGGATTCTGGGTATTCTCACTTGGTTGGGTGTCGGTCCTACGACCATGGATGGCATGGGATGTAATTGTAAAACTCCTCAATACTACGCACCTATATATACCTTGCTTGAAACATGTGCAATTACTGACCGTGTGCATTGTTCGGCGGCTGTATTGAGTTGAGAAGCGCCTAATTTAGAAAACGGCTTGAATACTATTTATCATTGTCTTTGTAGCCCATTCTTTCATTGCCTAGTCTTATCTTGTACTGTCTATCTCTCATTTCACTTCCTTCGCTCCTAATATGTTCTCCCTTCGGAGAAAATCAAGACCTGTACCAGAGCCAACGAAGATACGCGGGTCGCCTTCATTGCCAGAGTTGAATAGTCAAGGAATTCCCTGGCCAGAAAGTCTTGTAGATGTATCCAGCATTCGTCAGGACATCCCCCCCATCTCTGAACACATTCCCAAAGGTGCGGCCCCTATATCTTTGCAGGGAGCTCCCCATGTCATCCCCTTCCACAAACCGTTTCGGCCCTCAGGTAGCGGGGAAGGCCTTCCATCTATTTCTTCTTTGTACATGTCAAATGTACCTACAAATTCCACCAATGGACCTATCCCTCGGACTGCCTCAAGCAAGTACAGTCAACGAAGAGCTCGTGCGCCACCCACATTCAATATCATGGTTAGCATAAACTTGCGCTTCTTGCCAATCCCTCCTTCGCAGCTTACGTATCGCTCGAAATTTAGGTTGTCGGTGGACTAGGTACCGGAAAGACTTCCCTCCTTCGGCTCTTGCTCGAGACCGCGGACCTTTCTCCTACTGCTACAGTCGACCAACGAGCTGCCGTGGATCGCTTCTTGAGCGGCTCTCCGAAACCAACCCAATCTATTCATACCGCCTGCGTCGAAATCTGTGAATCGAGATATGACAGAGTGCTTTTCTCTGTTATCGATAGTCCGGGGCTCGATTTCGTGGAAGGAAGAGAGTTGAAGCTGGAGAGGCAGGTCAGCAGTGTCATCAAGTATATTGACGCACAATATGCGGATACCCTAAGTGAGGTATGTGTTTGTTTGTCTTATCTTGATCCTTTCTCGAGCTCATTACATGTCAGGAATCCAAAGTCGTCCGAAAGAACAAAGGAGACCAACACATTCATTTGTATGTTCTACTCTCAATGATTTTCTTAACGTATGACACTCAATCATCACAGGTGCATCTACTTGATTGATCCCTCTTCTATCATGACTGTTGCAGAGCGCAGGATCAAATCATCTCTGCCCACCAAAACGCGGTCAGAAACCACAGTCTCCTATCGAACACCTCCAGATCTCATTCCGGATACTTCTTCAGACTCTGAGGATGAAGAAAGCCCTCTCACCATGGCACCGGCCGAAATTCGCGTCATTCGACGGTTGGCTGCACGCTGCAATGTCCTCCCTACAATCGCCAAATCAGACTCTTTAACAGACGATGCTCTGAAAAATGCGAAAGAGGCAGTCAGAAGGTCTTTATCAGAAGCTGGACTTGATTTTGGAATTTTCGGTCCACCACAAATCTCAACACCAAAGAAGGCCAGAGCAGCACGTTTCGCTGGCGATTTGAACGATGCGAACAATACAGAAGATGAAGATGAAGAGCGACAGTCCAGACCGGTCATCAAGCTTCGTCGGCCCACAGTTGGTCGTGCACTCTCGCGGTCACGCTCACGACGCGACTTGTCACAGGCTGCTGAAGATGAACATCGACCGGTTTCGCCGGATATGGAGAGCGTTGCAAGCGTCAGATTTTCTGCTCATATCGTGGCTAAACCTGATTTGACTACCTTAATGCCCTTCGCGCTCATTGCTCCTGAAATCACCGCGCTAAACCGGCGTAACACATCGACTGACGACCAGATGTTGAATACGGCTCCCTCTTCACCTATACAACAATCTGAAGATGGGCACGCACTTTCTGTGGAAAGCAGCCGACGACATTCTTATTTACAAGGCCCGCCGCCTGATGCCCTGAAGAATGTTTTCATTCGAAAGTTCCGATGGGGGACTGTGGACGTACTGGACCCGGACCATTGTGATTTTTCTGCTTTAAGAACAGCTGTACTGTCTACACATCTCAAAGTTAGTCCATACACTTGATTGCAGTTTTGCTCCATGTGCTAATGGCTCGTTTCAGATGCTCAAGGTCCACACAAAAGAAGTTTTGTATGAAAAATATCGAACTGAAAAGCTTCTTGCGCGTCGCGCGACCAGCCAGATCACAGACGAGCAAAGGGACAGACTTCTCCAAGGTGCGTTGTTAGTTCTTTTCATGTGACCCATCGTCTCAACGAACGTACGTCGCGTGCAGATCTCGGATTGTGATCTACCATCCACTATCATCACCAAATATACCTCTGAATACTTATGGTCATTTGACCATATGCATGTCACATTTCTAACATCAACGTCCTTCACGGTCTTTCTCATTGCTTGCTGAATTATTTGTAATCCTTCTGAGAGCTACGTACTCTCATTTTTCCCTGGAGCGGATGTGTTCTGAAATTTAATTGTATCCCCAGTACTTATTTTCCTACATATGCATACATACTATTTCGATCCAATTACATACTAACTTTGCCATTACTTTGTGTTGCAAGTGCTTGATTTTCAAGAACTACTTAGGATTGCCTTTGGTCGCATCTCGATTTTATCATTTTATTGCCTGTTGCATAGTTGTCTGCCTGGCCTAGGCTGCTGTCAGCTGGACTCTCTTCTGTTGCTCACTGCACGGATGAAGAAAGTTCGAAGGAAGTGTCTCCTTGCTCCGCCCCTAGCGGAACAGAGCTGCTCGACGTGTATCGCAGTCACTCCTAGTTTGAGGGTATGTTTTATGAACACTCTTTGACCACTCAATGGGATGCATAGAATTTGCCCAGGCAATTGATAACAATAGGTGAGATAAGTATATGGTTCAAGATCTGACCCAATAGGTGATCAGAGACTCGCTCAAGTTGCAAGTTCTGTCTTGTTTTCTATCTTCAACTTGTGAATATCATCTTCTGATAGCCCATCCAATCGATGTAGAAGGTAATCCACCTTGTGATGAAATGTGAGAAAAGACATGGGATAAATTGAGGACGAAGACGAACTTCAACTTCCTTCGTTAACGGAATGATGTAGCTCTCGTAGAGTTCCACAACACCATCAACCTCAATCTTTGCTGAATTTCCGTTAACCCCTTTGCCGTTCAACCCATTGGATGACTTGTCCGGCGCAAGATCCAGATCTTGTGCATAGGTGGCTGCTTTTGCTCGCAGTCGTATAAGTAACTTGCGCTCGACTTCCGGCTTCGTTATAAGATCTTCGAGGATTTGCCGATTGGGTTGCAAGATATGGGGAATAAATGCGCTTGGATTTTCCAAGAATTTAGATTCCGAGACGAACTTGCCTGAAGCAATAGACTAAGGATTCAACATGGGGATGACCTTTTGAAACA
This sequence comes from Lentinula aff. lateritia, assembly GCA_027886305.1. Classification (NCBI taxonomy): domain Eukaryota; kingdom Fungi; phylum Basidiomycota; class Agaricomycetes; order Agaricales; family Omphalotaceae; genus Lentinula; species Lentinula aff. lateritia. The sequence continues at coordinate 38,300 of MU794997.1, read as the reverse complement.
ACCTACCATAATGCACCCTCTTACTTATCGCCTGCAGTACTTCGACATCTATTGTCGCTGTGCTTCCATAATTCCCATCGTCTTCGTATTCTTCATCGCCAACGATACCTTTGATGCGTTTCAAGGCTGCTAAACAGAGAGTTGCGCGTCGTGTTATTCGCGGAACAATAGAACAGACGTAGAAGGAAAGTATGGATGGATTTGCGTTTATCTTGTTCGGAAAAAGAATCTTTGGGAATTGCAAAGGCGGCAAGACAGGTTCCGGAAGACCAGTCGTGAATGGGTATTCATCCGGACTATGCGAGATATAAGTCAGCGAAGAGTTTACGAGATATCGACATAACGCACCTGGTGTAACGCCGTGCTTTGGCTAGGCAAAGAAATGTATCGTGAGACACGGCCATCCTTTCTTGAAGATAACCGTACCCACCGTGAAAGCTCTCAGTCTCCTTCAAGAACCATTCCAGCCAACTGCCCGCAAAACCAATGTCTCTCAGTTCTTTGAATGCTCCCCGCTGGTATATTCGTGGATTATGTGCAAATTGGGCTCTTTCAATTAGGCCAAATATAATTGTGTCTTCCAGACGAACAAGAACTGATCGAATTCGTTCCAGTGATAATGGGTCGCCGATGGTGAGATTAGATTGCATCCTTCAAACGGGAATGTAGAGTCAGAAAATGTAACAAAATCACAATGGTAAGCGTACAAACTTTGTTAGTTCTGAACGACAGAAATAGTGTCAGTGAGAAATATATGACTCGACACTGTGGCGTCAACCTCTTAACTTGATACCACGATCGTAGAGGGTAGTGTCCTTTCACACAAGTTGGAGTGCTTTTTCCTACGCTTTGTGGACTCTGTCAAGTGCCAACGAAGATGCTCCCGGTATTGCACCGACGGCAACGCACTGGTCCCGCCATTAAAGTCATCTTCAAACTATAGCTTAGCTAGCATCAGAAGCCATCGTTTTTCAAGATTTAGGCTCCTGATCGTTGTTCACGATCCGTTGGTGAAGATACCATGCCGAGTAATCTCGTGAAGGAAGCATTCAAAGTTTCCTTAGGTGCCGAGTCTAATGACCTTTAATTCAGAATTCAGACTGACCGCTGCAGTCGCAGAGCTATCCAGATCAATGCGAGCTCGTTTCTCATGACATTGGGATAACAGGCTTTTAAAAATGAGAGGGCTGGCCGCATCTATTCGACGATCGCTCAGGCCCGAGGAATCGCTTTACCTCGCCGGACGGAATCACACTAATCGTCTGGTAGATGATTTCATTGTGCGCTGATGAAGAAACTATTCAGTCATACTTGACGAAAACTTCATCAAAAAGAGTTCTGTTCTTGTTCCAATGATAGCTCAGCTCCATCCTGAGAATTGGAGCCCTTCAAGCTCTGCATTTTCTCCGACATCAAGCCTTTAGTTCAATCGGCTTGGAAGACCTGTATTTCAAGGAACGATTTCGCACCTAATGTGATCTTGGCAGAACTATATGGCGCTCAGGATATATAAGGGTGGCATGAGAGTTGTTGCTCCTGTTATCATTGGTAATGGCTCCCGTTCAGACACTCGATAACAACAAATTCGTTGAAAATCGCTTTGGGAAGCAGCTGAAACCTTCGAGTAAATCAGCTACGTACGATGATGTCGCAGAAAACTACGACGGACAGTACCAATTTGCTCCCATCCAGGAAGCCCAAGTTTCTAGAGCGATGATTAAACGGTAAGCTCCACCAGAAGCTTGATTCTTTCGATGACAACCTTGACTCAAATACCTGCTGTAGGTACTTTGAAACAATGTATGACAGAGCCATCTCCGATGTCGTTATCGTTGGTGAATATCCACTTTCCGTGCGGTTCAGTGCTAGTGCCAACGTCTTGTTCCAGGAGCTGGAAGCGCTGGATTGACCTGTGCTTATCATCTGGCTTCCACTCGGCCAGATCTCAAAATCACCATCATCGAAGCCAATGTTGCTCCAGGAGGAGGAGCTTGGCTGGGTGGGCAGCTAATGACACCAATGGTAAGTAGGTCTAGGCATCGTCTCGACTGGAAGAAGATCTGAATTTCCACATGTAATCCCACAGGTCATACGGAAACCAGCCAACCGTTTTCTCCAAGAGATCAGCGTACCTTATGAGGACGAAGGTGCCTACGTTGTCGTCAAGCACGCCGCACTCTTTACCTCCACTCTACTGTCTCGTGTGCTCGCGATGCCCAACGTGGTCATGATGAACGCCACTGCGGTTGAAGATCTCATGATCCACGAAGATCATGCTGGACAGCAGCGCGTTGCGGGTGTGGTAACGAACTGGACTCTTGTTGCTCTAAATCACGACACTCAATCTTGTATGGACCCCAACACAATCACTTGTCCCATAGTTGTCTCAGCCACGGGTCACGATGGACCCATGGGTGCCTTCTCCGCCAAACGTTTGGTTAGTGCAGGCCTGTTAAAGGAGCTAGGCAACATGAGAGGCCTGGACATGAATCGCTCAGAGCCAGCCATCGTCAACAATACGAGGGAGGTCGCTCCTGGTTTAATTATGGCCGGTACGATTGCATTTTTTTCGTGAATTTTAGAACAAACGATTAATGGATTCGCGCTAGGCATGGAGCTTTCGGAACACGATGGAAAGAACAGGATGGGTCCAACGTTTGGAGGTATGATTGGCAGTGGTATCAAAGCTGCCCGTGAAGCCCTCCGCGTGCTTGATTCCGTAAATGTCGTAGAAGGGAAAGTTGTATCCACTATTTGAGGAATTATCTAATAAATCTCTGCCTCATCGCTATCTTTGAGTTCTTGTATTGTTGTATATCTGATTTGTGATTTGTGTCTCGTTTATCACATTCTACCAAAATGAGCCAGCTATAAGGATAGGATAGGATAGGATAGTTAAATTATACTGGCGAGGTCCGATTCCCGAACAACCAGTTTACCATACTGTACAATCTCTACTTAGATTACAGTATTGGAACACACATTTCTAATGCGGGGGGGGCGATAATGCCTATCGACTTTGCATGCACTAGCCGAAAGTCAATTAGGCGTCAATTGCATTATACGCGTCACAATCATTGGGCGCTTTTAACGTCTACCTCTTCTCCGACTTCGCAATCGATGGGATTCACACTTCCTTCACCCGACAGCCCTGCAGAACAGGCTAAAACGCTCATGAATCAGAAGAAGAATATTGAAACCGAGATTGAATCCCACATTTCTATCCTGAAAGCTAACCAATCAACGATGCAAACCCCGCTCGTTGATCCTGACGGCTTTCCTCGCGCAGATATTGACATCTATGCAGTTCGAGGGGCCCGAGTGAGGATAATAGAACTCAGAAATGATCTTAAGGATGTCACCGCGGCCATTGGGAAGGCATTGGAAGCTGTATATGACCTGTCGCAAAGTGAATCGGTGGATAAACGGGAGATGTCCGAAGAATCTTCGTCCTCGAGGGAGCCGAAAGCATTTGCAAAAGTTGACGGTGTGGCGCCAGGTAGTCCTGCAGCCGATGCAGTATGTGGTTATTCCCTCCTGAATGTCAATACTTGAATACTCAGAATTTCGTGTAAGGGTCTCTGCCGGGAGGATCTGATCATGAAGTTTGGCCGATTAGTGGATACATCATTCTCATCTGGATCCCTGACACCAATTGCAGAACTGGTTGGAGCGAGCGAGAATGTGAGTATATCATGGAATGCTTCTAGTCACATCCATAACATCACTGCCGGCTCGATACAGCAGAGCATAGGGATCAAAGTCTTACGGAAAGGTCAAAGCGTTTACCTGAGTCTTACCCCCCGCAAGGGATGGGGTGGCAGAGGTATGCTAGGGTATGTTGGTCCAAATTTCATCAGAAACGCAGCTCACTTCAAACAGATGTCATATTGTTCCCTATTCCCCTTAAAAGCACTGTAATGTTACATTCGAGTATATCATACTCTATCTTCTTGCACTATAATTTTGCGCGGCCCCGTCGTCCGAACACAATGGCAGAATTCGAAGTATTCATAAATTTCGCCTCCGCTCTTGTCCTATCCAACTCCTGCTCAGCAGCAACGAAACCACTTTCATTGACCCATCTTCGAAAAACTTCAGCATCTATTTCGTATCCCTCCTCGCCTCTATTATGAGACCATACTGCGTGCTCGAGTAGATAAATGGCCGAGGTAATGTAACCGATGAACATGAGCGACGACCGAGCAATTAAAGATGGTACTGGTTGCAGGAAAGCTGCGAGAAGACTATCTAGCTTCCCTTGGAGAGATTGGATAGCTTCTTGGACTCCTTTAAGCAGACCGGGCGGACACGATAGGATAATTGAATTGCACCACTGCGAAATAGGGACAGGATTGTTTAGAAGAAGTGTGGTAAACACGATTGAATATTGCTTACTGAAACAAATTCCTTTAATCGGGCGGGATCGATTGTGGAACGAAGAAGATCCAAAGATAAAACAGTGGTTGTTCCTTCCCAAATCCTAACCATTGTGTTCAGCAGCCGTTCCAATATCACACTCTTGCAGCGACTACTTACCTTTCCACCAGACCATCTCTGATCAGCCTTCCAATGTCAGTCTCCTCCATGTACCCTTGACCACCTAGTCCAGCCATTGCCTCTTCCATGGCTGCGACTGCTTTTTCTGCCGCAAATGCTTTTATCAAAGGTGTGAACATTCGCAGCCGATTCTGTTCTTCCGCAGATGCAACTCCGCATTCCACACGACCGAGGAGCACAACGACTCCGAATCCGAAATGTGTCAATGCACGATATACCAGGTTAATTGATGCAAGTTGCGCCAAATGCAAAGGCACGTCTCTGAGTAATTTACTTCCTCCGTCAATCCTACGGACATCAGCGTAAGCTGTTGCAATAGCGAGGCATTTTCGCAAACCTCCAATGGAGGATATTGCGGACCATACTCGGGTGATATTCAGTACAGGGAGAATGTTTTTGACACCCTCATTGGGAGAGCCAACAAGATATGCAAACGTTTGTTCTAAGGATAGCTCTGCAGTGGGAAGTGCATATGTGCCTATCTTGTTCTTGAGTCTATGGACGCGTATTCCATTACTAATCGATGAACCTGGCTCAATACCCAGGAGAGGCGTCCTCAGGGGTACAAGGAATAGAGATAGTCCCTTAGAGCTATCACTGTCGGGTTCGGTGCGAGCCAGTGCCAGTGCTATGTCACCATCCGTGGCACTAGAAAACCATTTGAAGCCATTCAATGAGTATTTGATTCCCAGTTGGTCACTATCTCCCAGCGATTGTGCCTTGGTCTCTGTTTGAGAGACGTCGGACCCTCCAGGCCTCTATTGATTGTTCAGTGAGGGTAGACAACGAGGGAGATGAGACTTACCTCTGTCATCCATTGACCGGCTACAAAAGCCGAAGATGGTTCTCGACTTAGTAAGAGGGTCTAGTAAGTACCAATGATTGTCAATAAGGGGACCGAGTGCACCTAATCAACTTTGGTAATATTTCCCTTTTCATACCTTCCGTGCCCATAAGCTCTATGACCCGTGCAGCTCCATCAGTCATGCTCAACGGACAGAAGACCTATCGTGTCTCATTAATCAATGCTGTAAGACTCACGCATGGGACAGTGACGGGATTCATACCTCGTGCGAGTCGCCTACCATCATCAGCGCCTTGGCAAATCCGAAAGTACGGCTATGTTCGCGATACTTGCGCTCGTAAAAAATGCCAGGGACCCCTTCTCGCTGAGCAGTAGCCTTAAGACTTCTCCATCCTTCGCTGGTGTGCAATTCGTCCACTCGCCGTCCCCAGTTATCATATTGCACAAGTTTTGGCGGTGATATACGGCTCCCGCTACTTTGTGCGCGGATATCTACATACGGATAATGAGGCGGGTCTGTAGAGTGCCAGCAGACCAGACTGTGTCACTAGTACTTACTTGTGATCACCTCGACCCCAAACCGCTTCAATTCAGGTTCTATCTCCTCATCAAACAATCTTTATTTGGCAGCCTGCATGAATCCCAGGATACTCTACGTCTGTTGATTTTATTCTACACACCTGGGAGGAATGAGTCGTCTGAGCAGAAACGGTAAAGCAGGATCTTCGGTGTATGGATTGCCTTCATGGAAAGGAACCTGCAAGAAGTAGGAGCTAGGAAGTTCAGCCCGCAGGCTGATAGACGCACCTGCTGGAATCCTTCCTCGACGCGCATCTGGGTCTAATCTTGATGTTGGTTTCGAGAGGTTTTAACAAATTTGTAATTGTACAGAAGGAACAGGTCGGGCTTTCAAGGTATCCGGTGCCGGTTGGGTGGTTACAGTCACGGTAATCATGATCAAGCGCTCAAACAAATGTCTATGAAACAATTGACCAGGAGAGGACAAGGTATCTATCGACTGGTTTACATTTTGTAAATCGAGAGGGAGAGCAAGACCAGGAAAGACTGTAGGTTAAAAGAGAAAGGATCTGCCGGAATGAAACTCAAGTTACCGGAGTTGAAGCCAGTGAAAATTCATGTTGCTGAAAGGAAAAGACGGCAAGAGAGGAAAGGGTGAGTCATTCCCGTCAATGGCGTGAGTGATCGCATTGTGCACCCTGCCAATGGGAGAAATAGAAATCGAAGGGACAGTAGTGGAAGGGAGTGAACTTTATTGTCTAGCTGATGTTGCAGTATGACCATTCGGAGCTCTACTGAAGGTGCGTGGGCTGCATCACTGTCATCTGCAGACGAGGGGATGACGCTCTTGAGGGAGGATATGGTAGGGTGCCATCCTGCATAACTTGTAGATCCGCTTCATCACTCAATATATAAGAACAGTCAGCTAGGGCAGTATTATTCCTGGGGGCATCACAAACGCGCCTTATGAGCACCATCTGCTTGCTTCTGCTCCTTTTTTTGTCGACCGTATCAAATCCCGGCAGCCACTTTATGCACATTAAGCAAAGCCACCAAACCTGGTTCAGGTTGGCTGAGGTCGAGTACTTACGGAGTGGAAAAAGACGGAGGTTAAATTTTGAAGTTCAGTGTTTGCTGGAGCGGTGACTGCTATCATAGAATTGATCTTTTTCAACTGAAAGCATTCCTTCATGGTGTATCACAAAGAGGAAACGCTTAAGCAGGTCCCAAATGACAAGGGAAACGCTGGGGTCTGCTGTGAGAAGCAGATAGGGTTCTCAATGAACACAAGCATCATCAGAGGCATGGAAATTCTTGGGAAGTCGATTGAACTTGTTCTCGTATTCAATGATATTCGAGGAATCTAGTCTCAAAGACAAGGAATTCGAATGACGGAAAGGAAGACCGAACGACACTTGATGTTGATTCCTAGAAGCGATTATTGCTGTATATCAGCCAAAATGCCGAAATCAACGTAGCACGTATGTCAGGTCAACGTTTGCCCTACAAACGATCAAAATTATGGGCAGAAACGTGCAGGTACTTTATAAGTTAAGCAGAGATGAGCCCAACTACTGTATCCTGGCCAAACATTTCCGTGGATGCATACTTGAAGGTAGTAGACTGTTCAAAACCGCGTGATAAGATGACCGGAATGATGATGTAGATTTTCAAAACACCTACCGGGCCTGTTTCAACATTAAAAGATACACCATCTCCACCCACAAAGATTGGCGCAACAGTGATAATTGCTGTATCGACGAGCGGACCCGTCGGATGTGTATCGTTCTGCTGTGAGAAGAATGATCGAATGACTTGGGCACCACCTTCGACCATGACAGAGCGTATCCCAAGTTTGTAAACGGTCTGCAAAACAAGCGGTATGGGAAGATAGCCTATAAAATGAAGTGCAATGAAAAAAGTTTGACATCTGGGGTAGACCAAAATACCTTCAGTGTCATGACCAGTTTTTAGAACAACCATTCTTGCTCCTGCTTTCTCCAATGTATTCCGACGAGTCAACCATTCTGTCATTCTGCTGGATTCTGAGGGTTCAGCACAAATAAGCCAAGGTCTTCGTCCTTTGCCTGCGGCATAATTCTTCAACAACTTGCAATGGGGATTCAAGCGCAACTTCGTATCGAGGATCATTGGACGAGGAAGGTTGTAGGAGTTATTGTGGCCATTTACAGAGGGATCAGGATCTTTGGCAGGAAGATGTCGGGCTGAAAGAAAAACAAACGTCAAGTTCTGTTGATATCAGAGATAAAAAAGAATTTACTGTTCAATTGTGGGTCGTCGTTCAACGCTGTACCAATACCGATTAGGATCCCATCATGCATTGTTCGCATCCTGCTCTTCAGTAGAGGTCATGATAACGCTGCACAGTAGAGATGAAAGCTCACCAGTGTGTCATCACCATGCTCTCTTTTCCGCTCAAGATGAGCTGTTTTCCACCTTTGCCTGCAATTTTCGCATCAAGAGATTGTGCAAAAGTCAGGGTGACAAAGGGTGTTGACTGTTCGATAGATGGATTGTACCGGTTCAAAAGAGAAGAAAGAAACACGGGCGGGGCAGCCATTGAGGCGTAAGAGTGATAATTACAATGAAGTCGGAGATTCAAGTTACAGCTTGTTCCCGGCCCTCACCTTCAATGAGCGCCTGTCTTCGCTTTACTCGACGAGCAAGTTAAACCCAAGCTCTATCCTGAACCGCGCCAGTACTGAACGCGCAATACTGCAGGTCTGGCAATCATTCATTACTAACAAGGGTTAGCCGTGGGCTTAGTGCTGCACTATATATTGCAATCTGATTCATGCAGATAGGGCATGATGCACAATGTTTCCCAAATGTACGCGTTTGTTTGTTTGCGGAATAACGAAACCCCAACGTGCAACATAGCTAGTAGTTCATCGAGCGGTACCAGGAGAAGTGAATGCCACGCTGAAGATTGAGAATTATAACCGTACGTTTGGGATATCATTGAGAATCATGCTTGCCCACACTGTATTTGACCGCGGCCACAGTGAACCGAGTTGGCGTGAGTTTCATGTTTTGCTTGTGCATTGATAATTACTTATCTGTTCGATAGACCGGTTAGTAACACCTAGTTACTTCTTACATCACTTCATATGATTCCTGCAGTTCACGGTGGCCTTATACTGTCCATGACCGACACCCTCGGCTCATTGGCTGTAGCTTCAAAGGGGTATTGGATGACGGGTGTCTCCACCGATATAGGTACCTCCTTCGTACGACCGGCAGGTCGGCCAGGCGACGTTCTTCATGTCAAAGCAGTCTTGACAGCATTGGGTGAGTTCCCGTATGCGTTGGGTTAGTCTGATCAATAGTGGTGCTATTTATCGTAGGCAAATCGCTGGCGTACACACGCATCGACTTCACAAATCCCGCAGGAGAACTGGTCGCCTATGGATGTGGGTAGATGTTCAACCAGGCAATATACATATTGATACATACTTGATACCCCTTTCCACCAGATCATACAAAGTATGTAGGGAAATCCTCAACGCACCAGGTAAGTAATACTCCTTTCGGTCAACTCTCGGTCTTATATGTACTAAATAGAAAAATGTCAAACTCTCGGAAGATGGAGAACAGGTACTAGAAGGCGAGGACTTGGATATTGACTAATTTGCCCTTGTAGAAATGACACGAGCTATTCCGGCATATTCTGACCTGATAGATACCTTCTTTATCCCGCGATTACATTCTAAATCTAAATCATCCATATGCAATTCCTTCGTGATCATCATTAGGAGGAAACTACCCCCGCTATCAAGAAACCTTGCACACTCGCCTCCGCTCGTTGTGGTGAAGCCCAGTCATTCTCTTTGTGTTTAAGTAGGACGTCCCTTCTACCAACATCATAATGGTCACAGATCATGTCTATGTTGCCACTGTCAAACTCATTCTCGTGTGTGTGTTTGCAGGCCTTCCATCCGCTGTCTCTCCATTCTAATAGTCATCCAAACTCCACCCCAGGAGCAATGGGTGGAATGTAGTAACGATCTCCATGGATCATTGACAACGAACAATTAAGGCTGCTAAAATCTTACGTATTGGAGCCCGACGAAAAGACAAAAAACCACAAAAACGTATGTTCTTGCTTTGCGTGCCCGTGTCAGAAGAACGTAAGGGTAGTCCAAAATAGACCATCAATGCAATCTCAACGGTGAGTATCGCCCTGATACCACCAGGAATCGCGCCCTCTAATAGTAAAATATCTAGATAAGGTGAGATACAATGTATCTCAATGTATGTACTACAAAGGACAACGATGCAATGTTCCGAGTCATATACAATGGTCCGCCGCGAAGCTTAGTCACCCACGCTCTGAGAGCAACTCGGGTGTATCAAGGTTGCGTATCCCCCATTGTCTGATTTTGGTATAAGAGGACGTCAAGCAAGGCTGCGGTAGAGCAATCATTCCTACCAAGCGTACAGGACTGAACTGCTTGAACTTGTAAGCAACTCATCCGCGTTGTCTCTTGCCTTCTTATATCCTCATTTTGTTCACGGACAGAGCGAAAACTTGCCGCAGAACTTTCATCAACTCCCCGTTCCATTGAATTTGCACGAATTTCGAACGCAATGAGCGACCAAACCCCCCCAGATCACGGATATGGTCCCCCACCTCCCGCCCCTACTACGCCTAATTTTCCCAATACGAAGCCGTAGAGAGGAGAATAGGTGGGATCATTATCCCGCTCTACTTTTTTTCAGATGTTGACTTTATCCGGCTCCTACTAGTTTAAAGAATTCCAGACTTCTGATAGGGTAGCTAGCGCAGAGCTCGATACACTGGAGAATAGTTACAAGATTGTATAATCATTTTTCCCCGAAAATCAGGCTGATCGTGAGGAGTGCAGAGTTACATACTATGCTATCCCGATAATCTGGAGGTACTAACGGGAAGTTCCGAAATTTGTCGTTATTTGCACCTCTCACAGCACCGTCGTGTTGCTCTAAGGAAAACGTTCAAACCGCAGCGTTCAACATCAAGGTTTCGAAAGCAGGTGAATAATGAAATCGCCAGTTGGCGACGGCATTGGACCTTCAGAACGCTTTCGGAAACCCATTGCCAGATATTTCTGCACCTGATATATGGTCAATCACCGTGAAGGACGACTTGTCAATGAGATACGTACATTGAGCTCAGGACCTGTTGCCAATCCGAGTGTGCAGCCGTTTTCTTCTGCCTGTGATATGATAAGGGCAACATAGACAAGGCGGGAAGTTTTGGAGACGGACATCTTTCAACGCCTGCTGCACGATTCTTGTTGCACATCCCCGTCCTTGATATTCAGGATCCGTTGCCAAATTGGCGCACCACCATCTGTGAGCTTTATCCTATAAATTATTGGCATCGTGAGCTCATAATTTAGTTGAGGTCAACGTACCTCTTTGGTCCAACCTTTCTTCGATACATTTGCCATAGTATCTTCACACTTGGAAGATGTCAGCTATTGGAATAAGGTCTCAGAACATCCTCTTGCCTTGCTCCACCATTCTCGTGTTTCGGGTGTTAATTTTGCGAAGAAATCGTTGAATCCAAGAGCGCGTTGGGCATCTCTGCATACAAAATCAACAAGGCAAGAAAGGTAAAGGCACTTTTACGATAGACGAACGTCTGAAACAAATCGTTTCCTGCTTCAAACCAGACTCCAATGGATACGATCTGATATTTCTGGTCCTTCACCACGTATACCCTACCCTCCAATAGTCCGGCACGAATTAGCGACCGCCAATAATCCGCTTGAATATCCCAATTCCCTCCTATCAAGGCTTTAATCGAAATATCTGAATCCTCGTTTCAGGAAACAGTTTTTAGGCCTGAGCCTTACTCAAACATCACGCACCGCCGTAATAGCAGCGGTCACACATTTCCGTTGCAGCCTCTACCTGCTCCTCTGTAAAGGGATACCGCCAATTCTTTCTTTCCAGATGTGATAACGACTCACCAGTCAATGTTTCCACATGTTCTACATTTAACGCAGTCATTTCAACGTTCAAGGATTGGAGAGAGGTATCTGACATGCACGCCAATGTCCCATCACCGTTTCATGCCCTGTTATATAGACGAGTCACGAAAATACGCTTTCAAACAACTTCTATCTGTATCACCGCTACAGCGCTACTGGTATCGTCTCGGATCTGTCTCGGTTCCATTCACGAAGTGCGCGTTAATGAACTTGTCTAAATCGGGTGGTGGGTGTGAGAAGGATATGTATCCAAGATCCAGAGATCTCCTACGTCTTTCTCTCTGCCTTCCCTCCACTATGTTCCGAACAGCGTTGAAATACGACACTATCCCTCAGAGCAACAATGAGACTGCCCAGTCAAATGGCCTGAGCTTTGGAGGTAAGTGTCAATCATGTGTGAGCTTGGAAAGTTATAGGTTGTTTTCAGACTTCAATTCCAAAGGTTATCATCAACTCTTTGTGGACTACGCCACCATGTTACTATTAGTTCTCTCCGCCGTAAATTCTATCATCGGAGTTCTCATCGTAGCCCATCTATATACGGCCTCGAATGCTGTTCTCGACGTTCACAGTCTCGAAACTCGTAGTCCGTATATTGGTTTCGATTCGATCTACAAAAATCAGACCTTGACCACGAAATATCCTCCTATCCGGAATCAACCTCGTGTCCTTGCCCCCGTTTACGCTGATGAACGGAACAAGGTAGCTCCAGTATGGGCGAACCGGCATCTCACTGAAGATGGCTATGTCCCAATTGCTGAACGTCGCCTATATGTCACTTCCAGGGTAAGAATTGCTCTTGGGTTCATTGTTGGGACGAAATAGACACGTAGAACAACTGATTCGACCTTTCAGGTGTCCACAATCGTGCAATTTCATATACGGGATTATGGAATGGAGAAATGTAGTGTCGCTCTTGAAGTACCTACACACAATTTCAACGGCAGAGAAGAAGCCTCAATTTGGGGTAACGACACTACCGTCGATGTCTGGTTACTCGAGGGTGAGAGTAAGATCGATTTCCAGAAACTCTCGTGGAACACAAAGCCCGGACGGAAATCCTATATCGGCAGTATTCAACCAACTTACAACTCGAAGCATGAACTTTCAGCTTTCCCGTGTATCTCGGGATCCTACCTTACCTTGGAGGTTAGTTGTTCTTCACCGGATTGTCATGTGGATGTAATGCATGCTGGCTGGTCAGTAGGACGTAAGTGGGTTTTCCGCAAAATCGTGAGAAGCGACTGAAGATGCTATTTCAGCTTTTTTCCTCATACAGCGGCAGTCTATTTGAGCTCCGTACTTCTCTCAGATAGGATAAATCTATAACATCGTTTCTAGAAATCTGTAGTTGCCGTTATCCATCCATATTTCTCCTTAGACACGAAGAATTATTTTAAGCATCTGGGTACTAAAGGAGCTCACCGTACGCAACTTCTACAATCATCGGAGCCGACCACTGCAGTAAATAGTTTCTAGATTTTCGTGTCATTGAAGCCTCGAAATACAGCTTTCCCAGCGTAAAACAATGTTGGCCCACGTCGACATTCCCAACTACCAACTGTGCCTCCTCATCGTTTTCAATCTTGTTCTAGCGTTGCTTATTCGAAGCAGCCCTGTCTTTGAATTTGACGAACCGGATACAATCCAAAGTGCCAGTGAGCTCAGCTTATATTCTACAATTCAATTGTCCTAATGAATTTTCAACATCTGCAGACTTACATGGAGAGGACTATGCCCGAATTTGGCCAGTAAAATTTGGCAACCCTGTCCAATCATTCGTCGAGGACACCTTGCATTACCAGCTCGAAAACACGACGAACAATGACCGAGAATGGGATGCTCTCGTACCTGGCGATGGAATAATCTACCTTGGTGATGACCGTGAACCTCATAGCATCGCAATGTTCCACTCGCTTCGATGCTTGAACGTGCTACGAAAGGATTTCTCTTCAACTCCTTCTCCTACGCCATCAGAGTTGAGTCGGCACTGTTTGAATTATCTCCGCCAAATCGTACGTCGTACGTCCATCGTCCGTCATGGAAAAGATCTGACTAACAAAAACGGTCTTTTCGCAAATAGCTTACCTGCAATTCCGATTTGCATCTGGCGCCATTAGTAGGGTATCGGCGAAACTCCCATCCTGACGTGTACATGTGCCGCGATTGGACTGCTGTGTATAAGGAGCTCGAAGAGAACCGAAGAGATCAATCACGGTAGTCGTTAGAGAATTCGAATAAGGCGGAAGGGAACTAAGGGAAGCCCTGGGCACATGCATCTCCTTCCTCGTCGTTAATGATCATGAGTATCTTCGATTGGTTATGATACTGTTCATGCGATTTATCAGGGTTTAGTTCGGTACTAGGATAGGATAGGATATGAATTAGTAATAGAATGCAGAGCACTTGTGAATGAAACTCTCACTATTGAAAATGCATGTAGATTTGAATCATTCGACATGGGCCGGTTCAAGATAATCCCAGGGAAGGAAGTTCATGTAAATGGTTTGGTCCAAGATTTGAACACCGCACAGTCCGGGGATTCTCCTAGATACTGTCATCGCCCCCGAGATGTCAAGGAAGAAGCCTATTTGGACCTCAGGAGCTGATCAGTTACGATGCAGAAATTGGGTATGCACTCCTACACGAACTTCTTGTAATACCTAAGTACTTGAAGGCTCAGATGATGTTACCCAGGATTGAAGACTTATCCACCCACATTGATAACTGGCACTGAGCACTACCGCTATGCAGACCATGTTCAATTTAATCAAGCTTCTCTTGCTTGTACCAGTATCCAGTCTGGCAATAACAAAGGCAGCGATTATTCCTACAGATAACATCGAGGGTACGTTGCTTGAGCTGACTTTGTGGAATGTTTGTGCTCACACTTCGAAGTTGAAGCATTGGAAAAGGGTCCCCAGTCAGCATCAGCATTGCAAGGTCAGAAAGGAAATTAGTGGAGGAGATAGAATATGCTCGTAGTGTGTTCCTACATCTTCCTCTTCTCAAAATTGAAAAAGTTGATTAACACCTGACTGATCATAGCATCTCAACGGCGACCATCTCGTTGAGTCGATGTCGCTGCATTGTTAGTACACGACTCGGAAGACTTGCAAGTTTGCATATTCATATATAAAATGATTTGGATATACAATGACACCGCTGCTCACTGCTGTTGATTGATCAGATTGCGACAAGGTGCAAATCTCTATAAGTTGTCATCACTTCCTCTAAGTAATGTGGTTATAATTGTACATCTGTAAAACCTGTATGCTCGCCAGAGCAAGGGTACTGGCTGGAGAGTACTCTCCAGCATCGAAAGCACTGAAAGCAAGATTTCCAACCTGCTCTGGGTGCTTTGGCTGTTGGGAAGCGCTCTCAGCTGCTCTCGGATGATTAGCCGAAAATACATGTTTTGCAGATTAGTAATAGACAAGTAGAAAAAATAAAAGGAAATTTTTCACGCTATAGTCAAGAGCATTTCCCAGCAGTGAAAGCACTCAGCCTGCTCGCCCTTAGCCAAATATCCATGTTTTGCAGATGCTGCGACGCGGGTCATTCTGCTCAGACCAATTGCAAATTCTCACAATACTCGCAGAGAGTTGATTAGCACATAGTAACAGAATATTAGTTTCCTCTTCTCAGTTCGTACCTGCGCATGTGTATTTATCTCATCAGAATATATGTATAGGTGTATAAGTATTAAGATGGGCGAAACTAATGCACCACTATACTCCCTCGAGCAGAATTTGTTTCACCATTAGCTTGATGTACTATAGGATATATGGCGCTGGCCGGGACTGTACCTATGCAAATTGCCTATAATGAAAATGACTGCATCTGAATATACTAGTATGCATATCAGGTACTGAAGTCCGCTGCTATGGATTATTCAACTCAAGCTCAAGAACAAGGTCACTGTATAGCACATACCAAGAATGTTATTAACCTTGGTATAACAATACCATTGCAGCCAATTGTTGCCAATCTTGTCATAGATATAATCCCAGTCCCTGCAAACATGAGTGGATCCAGGTTGCTGCAGAGAGAAATTCCGCTTCATAAAATCGCCTTGTTCAATGGTCGTGTCTGCTTGACACAAAATCTACTTGTCATAAGTTAGGATTAACAAGTAATGTCAAAGAAAGGTGAAGCTTCAAAGTAGTGACTAACAGATAGTCTTAAAAATGAAAGGCAGTGTTGAACGTGTCCGGGTCCTTCCGCATCTCCTGAAGTAAAATATGCTCGCATACGACGCAAACAATGGAGTTGGTGGAACATAGCAACGAAGAAGGCTCGATTGGTAGGGTCGGAGTCGATCCGATAGCTTCCTGTACCCCAAGGTGAATTATATAGCCACTCTTTTTCTGCTTCAGGATCGGTAAGCGAGTAGTGTACACTCTCCTCAATTGCCATGAGGATTGCTGGAGGCAATTCCATAGGAACAAAGTGAGGGAAGTCATCCCCTTTGAGGCCTACACAGAGGTCCCCGGAGAGGTTAATCTTGACACAGCAACAGTTTCATAAGCAGGGAGATACTTACTGTAACTCGAAACACTGGTGGTTTGGGCAGATAGAAAATTGAATGCGCTCGTAGGATTTGATGGCGATAGCTTCGAAAGAAGTTTGTATAGAGTGACCGTCAGAAATATTGACGAAAAGCAGGCGCCAGTCAGTAAAAAGGCCTGGAAATTTTTCCGGAAAGACATAATCATTCTGCTCAAGGCGTCGCACGAAATTAAGAGATGGTGGAGTATCTTGCAGGTATTACTATATGTGATAGTTCATCGGAGCTTTGCCACGCTTCATTGTGTTATCAAATTCCTGTTCACAAGGTTGGAGAATCATTCGAATTGGTACCAGCGGGTTCAGGCACAATCCAGCAGAATCTAGGGACCACAAGGGAGCAAAAACTTCTACTTCCAAAATTAAGTCCCAGCTTTGGTTAGCTCGCAAGGGGCCGAATGAGCTTGACATAATGTGATTCAAGGAGTAGAGAGTCGATGGGTATTTTCAGATCTCAGATCACGAACTTCAGAATCCTGTCAAATTGGCCCAGTAATCCGAACTACTTCCACAGGGTGCAAATCTCCATAAGTTGCTGCCACTTACTGAAGACTTTTGGAAAATTGATGTAAATTTCCGATAAGATAAGATTTGTGACTTATGGAAAGTATTACGTAGAACTTATAGAATAAAACTTCCATAAAAGGAAATTTATTTGCATAAGTTCATCATAAACAACAAGATAAGTAGACAATCTTATGCTTTAGCCATTTTATGTTAATTCACCGTAAGTTTCTCATAAGCCACAAAAACTTATGATAATTTGCACCCTGTGTTCAAGAAGCTGGATCATCTCTGTACTGGGAAAGGACTAGAGAAGAAGAGTTTGTTGTATGCAACGACAACACTGTCGTCTTGTCATGATCCATTGCTTTCAGCTATGCTCTAAAGTACTCTTTCTTAACCTTTATTAGCAGTACCGGCTTGCACGAACGCATCAGAATCGCGTTTCCGAGTTTGACCTTATATTTACAAAAACCCGGACGACCGCTTTGAAATAGCATCATGTCGGTCTCAGAGGATCCAATTGCCTTGCCTCTCGAAAGGTCTATCTATATCGGAAATATATTTGGTGGGATATTCTATGGTAAGTCGTATCCAAGTTATTCAATGACCTCTCTCAACTCGGTGGATTAACAAATTATTGAAGGTCTGCAGATCTACATTACATTCCATTCCGTACATCTCACTCTGAACTCTTCTTCCAATCGAAGGACAAAAGTCTTCTATGTTGTATATGGAATTTTGATGCTGCTCTGTATGAGCTTCGCTATGATCGCCAATTCGCTTATGGGCCAGGAAATGTGGATCGAGCACCGGAACTATCCAGGAGGTCCAGTGGCCTTTTGGACGGACAACGGAGCAGTCTGGTACAATGTCCTAGGGTCTGCAGCAGATATCTTTGGCAACTTCATGGGGGATGCTTTGCTCGCGAGTCCATTCATATATGCTTTTGTGATAACCATCTTGACATTCAAGTTGTTCAGCTTTATCGTCTATATGTCATCTTTACCGAGAGATGGTATATTGTTGTCTTTCCTCTTCTTGTTTTCTTGGCTTCCATTGGTAATAATATCGAATTTCTGGGACAGGTTGGTTGCAACTGACTATTTATTGCAGCATTCTCCATAATGTCTGTTGTTCAGAGTGCCTTCCCTGGATCCAGCTTCTTTGAAGGCCAGGACATAATCTATGCGGTTCCTTGGCTGTCCTTATCCTGCTCTCTGAATGCCATCATTACTATCTTGATCACTGCACGATTGCTTATGGCGAGGAGACGAATCAGGGAAATCATGTCTGAAGACATGTCAAACGTGTATACGGGAGTGATTGCCATTCTCGTCGAATCCGCTCTTCCTTTCACGGTTTTGGGCATCGTGTTCGCTGTCCTTCTTGGAAAGAATCTCCCTGAGCAGCTGGCTCTTTCACTGACCTGGGGTTACTATATCGTAAGTTTGATAGCCTGTTTCAAATTTTGATTTGCCTTTATAAACTTATCTCGACAGGGTCTTGCTCCTCAGCTCATTATCCTGCGTGTGGCAATGGGTCGGGCTTGGTCAAAGGACACTTCAGCTCAAGTTTCAACATCGCTACATTTTGCCTATAATGATGGTGCCCCTACAGAGTCCACAAATGGTGGCACTGTCCAGGGCATGGACTCTGATTGTACGGAAAATTCCAACATGTCGATTGAAAAACTTGGTGTAGGATCTTCCGCCGTGTAGTAGAAAGGCTGCAATTCGTAGCCTTGAGCCCTGCTTTGCAATTCTTTGTGATTTATTTTCCATGAATAACCCATTGAAACCTTCATGGTTACTTACAGCTATATGTAACTAGACGTAACTTTATGTCGGATAATTTCTGACACTCCCGACCTCGAAGTGCGCCTCGCTTTTTCGCTCCCATGTGAATTGGAGTCCGTATTCATCATCAGGAATCAGCCATTAATCTCAATGAATTTTCCTCGCACCAGTGCTAATGGCAGAACTACATGCCACTAACGAACAATCTTCCAAGTCTGCGAATCTGCATCACATTCCACTTTGTGCATCTTGATTTGAACTCCTCTGCAAAGCGGACATGTGGGATATGGGATTTCAATGCTGCTTCTAACGAGTTTTGCTATGCTTGATAAAATTATATCCGTACCAAGTTAATTTTCGTAGGGATTCGCTCCTCGACTCATCATTCTACGTGTGGTTATGAGCCTTGCCTGGTCGAAAAAGACTAGTCTGCTCAACTCTTGAACTCGATGCATCCCAAATTCCAACATTCCTAACAAACCTTCCGCTGTGTAGATAGAAAACTTACGAGATCCTCCCATTCTCTTGCTATTCTTTATACTCAACGCATAATATCACAATCTCTTCGTTCGGCGTGAATGCAGATTGTGGTCAAACCGGGATTTATGATTCAGAACGTCAATGTCTTTACCTCCTTCGCAAGTCATCCAATCTAGCATTATAATTTTCAGAGCTTCTTCGCACTAAAGCCTTCTGTGTCGTTTGGATGAAGTAATTTCAAAAATAAATGAATACAGACACATATACACTGTTGCTTACGTTTTCTAGCTTGCACTTTGACCGTCTGCTACTCTGATTGCTCCAAGCCTGAGCACACCAAACGCAGTCACTACATCTCCCCAGAAACCGCGCAGCCTGTAGCCATTCCGCGAATGAGTCACCCTGGTCCTCAAAGGCATATTGCTATTACGCGTCAGACTCCTGCGAGTAGAGTCAGATCCCGCAGAACTAGTTCGTCTTTGCAGCCTGCAAACTGTTTGAGCGCCACTGGAAGACGAAGAGGATCCAGGGGTTGAACCAGTAGTAGTGGTAGGAGCAGTAGATGAAGACGTTGACGAGGAAGAGGAGCCGGAAGACGAGGACGCAGAGGCAGTCACGAAGGCTGCGATTGGGGGTCCAGGAAAAGTGTAAGAGTTTGAAGAATACACCTGAGTTAGGTGGGATGGGGTTAGTAACCGGGTTGGTACACAAACGAATATCTCAAAGAGTTATAGACACACATCAGGATCATATATTCCGGGATCTGTATCCTTATATGCACCAGGGAACAGCACCATCTCGCTGTCCTCGGCCATTCCAGTCTGACTCCCTCCGACTTTTACTTGAGAACAAGCAGGGTAGAATTCAGCTCCACCAAGGGCCGTCGCGAGATGCAGCGCAATGATTTCATGGCGAATGAGATAATTGCCTGGAGCGAGCGTAGATGGAAGAGTAACGTTGGTGAATGCCCCGTTCATCACGCTCTGTTGGGCCCAAACAGGGGAGTTGCTTGATGTCGCATTGGTGACGATACCAATTTCTGCTATTTTGAACCATTTTGATGAAGATGAATTGTATTGCGTGCAGTCTGAGGAGCCGCAAGAGGTCATATAGGTAAGCATGGGTCCGGTGTTATGTGGCCACTGTGCGAATTGGATGAGTTCAAAGTCGAAAAAAGACCAAATAGGTACACATATACGTTGGTATTATCTCCTCCGCGCCAGTCAAACACTAAAAGGTCTCCGGGATTCGCACTAGCTACTTTTTGAGCGAATTGGGCGTTTAATCCGCAGTTGAGGTCAGGGTTTGAGGCGCCTTTGACGGGACTTATGTCGGAGACCTATAAACTGTGAGCGGAGTAGAATTGAGAATAGTGTAGTAAAAATAAGTACCTGTCGAATGACACTAGGACTCGGATCAGCATTGGGTACATTTCCAGTGTAATTTGTGTACGATTGGTCGTCGTCGATCCCCAAGTATGCGAGATATCCATGTGCAGAAACGAAGGACATGGCCAAAAAACATATAATTAAAGAGAAAGCAAGTCGAAGCATTGTCATGATAGGAAGGTAGAGGCACTGCTTTCACAGCTCAAGTGCCTTTATCGTCGGGATCCTTGGGTTCTGCGAGAAGAGTCAGAAGAGAAAAATGCAAGTGCACCAGTAGTCGCACAAGATACCAGGTGTCGACAGCAAGGATCATGAAGTATTTGAAATAACTGGGATCTCTTCTTGGCTTTACACGTTGTACGAGCATGGCAGACACTTGCGGGAACTAGACAAATCAACAAAAGACAAAGTTGAGTTGGGATCACGCGATGGCTTCGGGCTGTTAGAAGGAGTTCATTGCGCTGCATTGTGCTAGTTTGATTGAATCCAGAATTAAGCAACGGAAAGGACCAGCAACGGAATGAGTTCAATACCCTTCATGCGTGCTCGAGGCTGGATGTTTTGGACCTCTCGGCAAAACTGTCGGACGCTTACAGTGAGCTAACGTCAGCACATGTGACAATGTTAAGCGCTGGCGCTAATTCCACTCCAAAACTCCGAATTCACCAAATCCAATTCCACTTACATCTTCGCGTTAGAATGTTATCGGCTGCCCGCAACTCACGCAAACTATCTACAAACTCATATCTGATCGCTCGATGTCTTTCTACCGAAACTACCTCCTCTTATTCTTCCTCTGACCTGCAGAATCTTCCTCCACCAAAACACCCGGATTCTCTCTCGAAGCCAAAGGCACGCTCTAGCTTGTACCCCCGGCCCCGACGAGCCCATCCATCTCATTATCAACCAATTCATGATCTTCCGCCAACGTTTGGCAGGAATCAGCTCTTACCCGTGTCCAATTCGACCAGAGCACTGCTGGAGTCAATCGTGGCTCAGTTTGATGCACCGATACGATATGCTTTTGCCTATGGATCAGGCGTCTTCGAGCAGGATGGATATGGAGCGAGTGCTACAACCTCGCCGATAACTGGAGTCACCAGTGTTCATAAATCAATCGACCCAAATGCGCCGATGCTCGACTTTATGTTCGCCGTCACACATCCCGCGCATTTTCACTCTATCAACATGCACCAGCATCCGAGCCACTATACACTCCACTCTAGAATCCTTGGCTCGGACTATGTCTCCGCAATACAGGCTATCACTCCAGGAGTCTGGTTCAACACTCTGGTGCCAATGAATGGCGTCGTACGTCCGAATTTTTCTTGAACGATATATATCTGAAAAGAATCCTCGCAGACCATAAAGTATGGTGTGACGACTATTGACAATCTCTGCTCTGATCTTCTCAATTGGAACACACTGTATCTAGCCGGGCGCATGCACAAACCCTTGCGCATAATCAAAGATGACGCCAGAGTGCGACTGACCCAACAAGTCAATCTTACCTCCGCCGTTCGCGCCGCGCTTCTTAGTCTCCCTGCGAACTTCACTGAAACCGAACTATTCGAGCGCATCGCCGGCCTATCTTACACTGGTGACCCGCGTATGGTTCTTCCCGCTGAAAACCGAGGTAAAGTAGGAAACATCGTGCGGAAGCAGGGACCACAGTTCAAAGAGTTGTATCATCGTCTGGTCGTCGGTCTCCCTGGTGTGCATTGGCCATCGAATACGCAGCATATCCAACAGGACATCAGTCCTCAGGCCCGATCACTCCATTTACGAAAGCTACCCGTGAATCTGATTTTCCATATGAAGCAGAAGTACGGGGTGCAGTTAAAAGAGGAAGAAAATCAGTACTGGGTACGGATGGCTGGCGATAAAAATTTGCCGGAGATGGTGAACCGGGGTAAGTCGCATGCCGTATTATCTTCCTCAGTGAATTGATTCTCTTGCAGAGATTCGGACGATTGTTCGATGGCCAGCGACGGCTCAAACCTTGAAAGGTATTGTATCTGCAGGCTTAGGGAAGAGCCTCCGATACAGTATTGCCAAGATCGGCAAGTGGTGGAAGGGCTCTGGAGCCAGTTCCACGACCAAGAGTGACTCGTCATAGGTCTTTCCTACTATGATACCGCTATTCCACTATTCTTCCGCCTTTTGTTTCCCTCTAGATGTTTTGGCAACCTGCAGGACTATCTCAACGGCACATAACTGGATTATTAACTTTTTATATCACACTACGAAATATTGTAACAATAATTCACAATCCTTCTAGAATTGCATTGGTAAATGCCACTTTCACTCTTTTCAGGCCATGCTTGTCAAAGTATTTCGGGGGCTCTTCCGAACAATCGCCAAGCGAAGTTTTGAAAGGACTTTGAAGACTTTCGTCGAGACCAGGCTTCGTAGATAATGAGCACACCACAAGTATTTTATGCGAACACACGTCTAGGCGGTGAAAGTGATTCGGAGTTGTACGCATCTTCCGAAGAGAATTGGCTAGCAGCAAGGATATCTTGCAAGAACAATAACATTGTGAAAAGGATGTATGATTTTGCTCCAGAAAACAACGAAGATGTGGCGACCGTACCGTCAAAGTGTTCCTGTCTTGTCCGCATGTTTTTGGTCAGAGCATCATTTCTAGAGTTGTGTTATGCTTCTGTCCGTCGTCCTCCGCTGCAAGTTATCGAAGCGCGATCTTTGTACCTCCTGTGCAGTGAAGATGCAGCTGAATCTGTGACTTATAAGCTTGCAAATGTGATGAGGATTTCCACGATCTCTCGAATAGTTATAGCTCTACACCATAACATCAAATAAATAAAGTCTCAACCCCTAGATGTCTCCAAATAATCGTTTCCTATCACCGGAAACAAGCCACGCCGTTAGCAACAATAATCACAGAACATCAAGAGACTTACAACGCCACAGGACTTTCACTCAACATGCTCGTCCCACCATTCATCTCCCTCGCCCACACATCTCTCAGAAACCATCCGATGTGACCCACTAAACATCCCGCAAGGTCTCCGGCGGCAGCTCTCCAAGTTCCACTGAGAACCCATGAGA
Source organism: Lentinula aff. lateritia (assembly GCA_027886305.1). Classification (NCBI taxonomy): domain Eukaryota; kingdom Fungi; phylum Basidiomycota; class Agaricomycetes; order Agaricales; family Omphalotaceae; genus Lentinula; species Lentinula aff. lateritia. The sequence goes on along the minus strand of MU794997.1, from coordinate 14,602 downwards.
ACGCCACTAGGGCAATAGGTAAGTACGGCGCAGTTATGGTGAACAAGCCGAAAAGAGATATGGGTGTGTCAGGATGTCGCCTTGACCATAGGTAGATAGGAACGAAAGCGAGGGAGGAGGAGAGGAAGGGAAGGTTGAAGAGGGGGCTGAGAGCCTATCAATGTGTTGAAACTAGGTCAGCGATGACAGAGGATTAGTATGTATATGGACGCACAAGGAGCATCGCTGAGGATAGAAGTAACAGCCAGAAGTAATCAGCCTTCCTATTCGCAAACGATGATTCTTCGAGCATTCGACTATATCTCATACTACATAGGAAAGGTTTGGTTACTGGAATATGTCAAATACATGAGAAACTAGGTACTTACAAGAAGAATAGATGAAATACAAAATCCAGCGATATTGATCCAAAGTAGAAGAACGTCGTCAAAATTCGCCAAGGCTACATTTGAATTGAGGATTTATCTTTGCATCTGTGCGAATTAGCTTGCACACCTGAGCGTTCATGAAGGCACTTTTTGGACTGAAATAGAGCTGTAGAGGAGTAACGAGCTGACATTGCTGAAGACATTCGAAGGCTTCAGATCAATCGCGGTATGGCGCATAGCGAAGAGACGTACAACGGCCAAGCTGGTGAGCACAGATAATGCCAGCCATCCTCGAGTGATGGGAGGTATCTGCGTTATCCAGGCCTCGACACCGACAGGCATAGTGGGCGTATTCAGAGAATTGAGCAACGTGGCGCTCAAATTCTATCACTAGAGGCTTCTCTTAGGGTGGAGATAAGATAAGATAACTGGACTAGATACTCTCATCCTTTTCGAGCTCGTTCATACAGTATGACCGTTCCCAGCCCGACATAACAGTGCAATTAAATATCTAATCAGTGTGGAATAGTTTGACCAGTGACAGACAGTCCACGAGAGCTGTTGAGAACTCTTGCATTTAGGTCACTCAGACCGTTGAGCCCACACCTCACGAATCAATATGCTAGGGACCCACTCCCCAAACTTCCAGACCTACACACTCGAAAGAAACAGCCCTTCCTTTCCTATCACCAGGTGAGCACAGCGGCTCATTGTCGAACGTTGGACAACGGGCTGAGGATCCGTCAAAGAGGGACTCGTCAAGATATAAGCCATATACGCCGTCACTAAGAAATAGTTCAAAAGCGTAAGTTTTCTAGTTCAAGGCTGAAAGCATATAGCTGACTGACCCTCCGCCGAACGAGAGGAATTCAGGTTCGCACAATGCTACGTACTCGTTCTTTCCCGTCCATTTGAAAACTTGAAGATTTCCATTAACATAACGCCATAGAAAGCTAGTGGTACCGTCAGGTGAAATAATGAAAGAGAATACAGATGAGCATACGATTCCCCACTGCCATAGTATCCCTTCCCCTTGCTTTGCCTCACTCCGTCGCCCATATACACACCAAAAACAGCATCCCCAGAGTCTTTCATCACAACCAATGCACTGACTTTGGAGGTAAACGCCGAGCTGACCTTAAGTTGCGGTTGGTTCTCGCACTTATTGTAAAGCGTGTGTAGAGAAATGCCGTGCTGATCGAGAGAGTAGAGCAGATTCCAGGAACGGGGTAGTCGTGCGAGCGCTGGGAGTCGGGAGCGAATCTTTGATCCATATTTTCAGAACGAACACAAGATTTTAACAGAGTGAACATGCGTACCATCTCGGCCAGACTGACATCTAGGACTGCTAAAGTCGCGTCTCTCCGGCCCTTTAGCTCTAAATTCCCGGATTTTTTCTCGATGAGACCTCCGATTCCCATTGAAGGGTTTGGAGACGGCGTCCGTGAGTGAGAATGAGGCTGGGAGTTCGATGAAGGTAGTCCCGATACAAGAACTTCATCAACAGGAGAACTATGGCGAGATATGGTTCCAGGTACATCTAGCAAATTGATCCGCCCTTTTGAACTACTTCCTGCTTCCAGCAACTCCCTGTCCAGATCCCCGGAGTAGCCTTTATCCCAGTCATACCCTTCCGGTTTGAATCCTGGAGCGCCAGTAGGTGCGACGAACACGTGTGGTGCAAAAGGTGAGTGATGTGTGCCACCATGGAGCGTAGGTTGATTGAGGATTGTTGATGTTAAGGATGGTGTAAATGATGACGACAAACTAGAAGCGATAGAGGTAGGGAAGGGAAAACTTTGTGTATGACGTGAGCCTCGAGGGTCCGAAGTTGACTGAGAGCGGGTATGGGTATTCGAGATGGAGATAGACGTCGTTGCCGAGCGGGATGTATGCTGAAATCCACTACCGTGGGGTGATGATTCGGAAGAAGAGGATCTGAGAAGAGACGGCACCCATCTCGAGGATATATTCGACAGAGTCTGATAGGAGGGTGATTGAGTGATTATGGATTCTGCATCAGGAATATCTTCAGCGCGCGGGGAAGATACGGCAGATGATGTTGAAGCAACAGGAGGAGCAGGCCCATGTGGTAAGGATAATGTAGATTTTCGTGTCACAATTTGGGGCGAGGACGTTTTAGTATGTCGTGGTGTGTGCTGAATGCTTGCGTCGTGGGCATCGGAATCGTATTCTTCTCCTGATGTAATTGGATCAGGTTTCGGCGAAAAGAAATCCAGATCGAGGTCCAAGAGCGAATTGGGAGCTTCGAAACTTTGTTGAGATGGATTCCTTAGGTCTTGAGGCCGTTTTGACCGATTTTCTTCGTACAGAATCTCATCCATAACATCTCGTTTGTTACGCTCGTGTGCAGCCTTCGCTTCTTGAGCAAAACTGTCAAAGAAGGACCAACTAGGACTTTTCACATGTCTCGGTTTAGACGATGAAGGTGTCTCGTTAGCTACTGCAGCAGTGGAAGCAGCAAAGGACAGGGGATCTTCAGAAGGCGGAACGGAGACGAAAGATCCAAACTCAGAATCAGGTGAGTTCGACGCTTCATGCTGCTGGACAGAACGTGCCAACGGCTTGAAGATGATGTTGGAAGGCGGTTCCGGCGAAGCTCTGGGAGTTGGGGGAGAGAAAAGAGTTACAAATTCTTCTTCGAGCTGCTCCTTTGCGTCTGAACTGAATTGGGTAGAAGGAACAGGGATTAAGGGAGGAAAATAATTCATTGCAGAATTCATGTTCTGTTACCTAGATCAAAGAAAAACTGTCAAGTCGTTCCTTTACAACAGTCGAGTCAACTCACCACAAAGATTACCGAGATACAACTGCCACTTCAAGAGTTCCGTTACTAGAATGGACGCTTCGAAGCTGACATCGCGAGCGCATCAGTTATTGTAAGAGTGCAGAATGTTTCTGCAAACCTATTCTCTTGGAGACACTGAACGATTGATAGTCCTTGAGAAAGTAAACGAGTTTCCACATTCAAGGACCGAGTAAAGATGAAAGACGAAAGATCAATACCAAGATAAACAACTAAACGGCCGGTCAAGGTGATAGAGGTAATGCTGATATTATCGTTAAACCCTCTGCATTGAAGGATTCCCACCAGCTCAAGCGTCGATATAGAAGGAAGAAAGTTCAACTTCGAGAAAGAAAGATGTCCCTGTTGGTAACGGGTTAGTTCGCATTATTACCACGTGGCGCTCTATGTATGTATATCCAGGAAGGAAAGCGTTGTAAACTTTCAACACAACGACTACCATCCTACCAAGACTTATTCCCTTTCTCCCGAGCCCCAGTCGGTTCATTTTTCTTATTCATATCTAACACCTCTTTCTTTCCTGCTTGAATTATTTAAAATTATAGGATTGGCTTGCTTTATATTTCAACTTCAGACATGACTACTCCTCCCCTATCTCCCGACGCTCCTTTCAACTTTATGCACGGAGAAACTGCCCACGTAGATAACGAGGAACTTTCTATCCCATCAGCGCCCGCTACCCCGCAGCCCAAGATTACCAGAACAGTCGCGATCATAAAACACCATGCCCTTGAACACAGGTTTGATATTGAATCGAGAATTCAAGAAGCTAGTTTTGAAGTCAGTGCTCATTATCATGGAATCATGAAACAGTACTTGTACTGAAAATACATGTGCAGATCGTCAAGGAAAGACAAATGGAATTTGACGTATCGGACCCCGACACTTTGTACGAATTATTTGGAGAAGACGCAGAATCCTTCGCTGAGTGCGTAATTTATTAGATTTATTTACGTATTCGGACCTAATGTCCTAATAGCGGTCCTGTTTGGGTCTATGTCCTTGAACGACGACGTGCAGTTGAAGTATTCCAAACTTTGATGGGTGATAGAGATCCTGAGGCTGCCAAGAAAGCCACCCCCCATTCTCTACGAGCCTTATACGGAGTTTCCATGCAGCAAAACGCTGTCATGGGCTCCCCAGATTCTGAGATGGCTGAAATCCAGATAGCCTCGTTGTTCGCCTCCTCACCCCCGTTTCCCACTTCTGATTTGCCCTCCGATGATGGCCGATTCGCTACCATGCGCTCTGTGTCCTCTTCCATCCTGTCCAACTTGCGTAAGGCTACCAGTGACGAGGGGTATGCTGCCTCGAGCGCAACGAATGACGGCAGTCGTGGTTCTGGCAGTGGAAAGGCACTAGCCGCAAATGGCAAGCCCCTTTTCAAAGCTCGAGGCTTGCCAAGCACCCACGAGAAACCTGATATCGTTCCCCGAACGACTCGTGCTGCTTCCCTACGCGCAGGTTTTCCCCTCGAAAAATCCCCTGGACCTCGTAAACCTCCTACAAAAGAGCAACTCGCCAAAACTTTTGCCAATGTTCCAGGACACAAACGTACAGATACGATAACGGTAGCATCTACAGCTGCACCAGCCATTGCTCCCCGTCTAACCAAAGCAGCGGCATTACGACTTGGCCTACCTCCTCCACCTCCAACGGTAAGAAGACAGTCGAGTAGCTCGTTTGAAGGTGTTCCTGGGCACAAGAGAAGAGAATCCATTGTCGTTGCATCAACTCAAGAGCCTACTGTTAAGCCCAAGCTCAACAAGAGTGCATCGCTGAGGGTTTCAAAGGATAACGCCCCACCAACCTCGTTCATGTGTGCGTATTTTCTTCCCACTAACCATGGTTTGGTATGTCCGCTGAATCCTCGATCCTTCAGTTCGTGGTCCGACTGAACCGAAATTACCTGCAAGAAGTAGTTCTCGATTATCTACAACTGGTATCTCAGGCAACGCAAAACCATCACGCCCATCCTCGGCTGCATCGACACGTCCTCCTTCCAGTTATCCTGGTAGGCCGTTGTCTGTCGCTCGAGGATTATCCAATGTCGTACGCCCGATGGTCAATTCAAGGACTAAAACTACCGTCAGCGTTACCACCCCCGACAATGGCACAAATAATATTAAGGGCTCACCTTCTTTAGCAACCTCCCCACCTTCCGAAGTTGTTGACAAGCCGAAACTTACACGTCGTCCTAGCAGTGTTTCCCTCCCTCCAAGCATAGCCCCGCGTACCAACAAAAGTGCGGCCCTCAGAGCGGCGAAGAAGGAACAAGAAGCTGCTGCTGCTGCTGCACTTGCAGCGAAGCAACAAAGGAGGGCTTCTAGGCCTCCACCCTCCAGCATGCCGAAGAGCCTGATCGTTTGAAAAAAAACCGCTCCAATTCTCATATCATTTTCATGGGTAGGAATGAATGAATTATCTCTGTATCTTCGTCATGTATATCTTTTCTTGCTCCGGTTGCCTGTTTTTCAAATCTTTGCTTATGCTTTCTTCCTTAACGATATGGATATAGGATTGGATCGCCCGATGGCGGCATGTTTCGTCATTTGAGGCGAGGGATTGCGGTACGCCGAGCTGGAAGTAAGCGCCCGTATTGTCCCAATACACTCGATAGATAGCCTGTATCTTTTTTTTCAATAATTCAATAAACGTATATTGAATATCATTTTTCCTGTTGTCATGATCGTATCTCATACGACTCGAGTGCAGATAAAGAAAAATTTCTTCGAATGAGCGACAAGTACGTATCGTATGTCAAACATATCCTTGCTTGTGGTGAGTATCTTGGGAGGAGATTTTTTCACACGTACTTATGGGAGGGAGCAGAGGACCACCGCCGAAGACAAACAGTATCGTACTTGTACCCTCGATGGTAGACGAGCCCAGCTCCAACATTGCACATCTTGAATCAGGTAGTCGAACAAACAGTACCACTGGGGCTTCAGCTGGATTAAGACCTGTAGTGCGTGACGAGGTAAGCGTTTAGTAAAAAGGTCATGTTTTGTACGAGTGTGGCTGACGAAGAAAAGCGCAGCTCAGATCTTATGATTGACGCTACCTTGACGTGTACGTCTCGGGAGAATAAAGATGACCTTCTGTAACTAGTTTGGGTGCAAAATGCGTTCGACGAGGAGCTGGCCAACCTCGAACTGGACAGCTTTGTTTGACGTGCACGTCTCGGAATCTTTCGGGAGGGGTATGCGCCTTGTCTAAAATATGGGCACCATTACAATCTCTTCCCGGTACATATGGTCCATGCTCGACGGACAATTGAAGGAGTACCTCGCGGCGTTGCAAGGAGAGCCCTGTGCGCCGTGTGATGGGTTCAAGCTTGTCTATCGAGAAGCACTGTTCATGACACCTAATAAATGCAAAAAAAGGAAAAATCATGAGAGCCGGATGTTCTGAAAAAAACAGCGATTGATCTACCGTTTAATTTCCAGTCAAATGGCATACAAAGTCTATCTTAACCTTCTTGCAAATCCATGACAATTATGATGGAATAATTCATCCATTCAAAATCGCATTCGGCGGAGACGTATTTGGAGCTCTGACTATCCATCAATTGAGGTTGGCACAGCAGCTGCCTAAATCATTGCTGAGCGGCAGTCCAGCGGATACAATGATGAAAGAACCGTGATGGAAGGAGCATATCGGAGACACAGAGACCCGTAAAAACAGGATCGAATCCAAAAGGGTACGAATCCAATCCACAGAACCCATGTGGAGATTAATCAAGCTTGAATTTTACTGAATAGCAGAGGCCTGGTAATCATTCTGGCACATAGGGCTGGAAGAGGGAAGGAGCGACTTGTTCATCAGCACAGCGCCCCAGAATCTCTCAAAGGGACACCCGGATTCGTGGGCTTTCTTACCCTGACTGCTTCGCGGTCCGGGTCGAGGACCCGACAACTTCAAGATTTTCTCCGGTTTTTCTCCATCCACGTGACCGGACAACCCTCTCAGAAAAGGATAATGCAACTGTCCAGACTGGACTCGAACTACGACAACAATTTCCGGTTAGTTTCCGGCCCCTTATTTACACGACAGCTCACCTTATCAAAAGCTCTGAGCGTACAACTTCTTGTGGCAGGTTATCATTGTACTGCGGGAGAGCTGCAAAATCCAGACTGAAAAAAATGACACCTCTTCAAGAATCTCTCGGAATTGTATGCGTCCAGGTCCTATCAACACCGACATTTGGAACAGGCCTGGAGATAAATCATGTCTTCCGAAACTGGAATAACGATTTGCATGTTTGAATCCAAAGAAGCACAATCGATCTATCATTTCCCGCCAATTCACTATGTTGATCACTGATATCTACCCACATGTGTTTCGCAGCAGAATGAATGGCGGTGCGAGTGGAAGATTCAGTTACATGGATATCCATATCCTGGTCGTTTCCCGGTGAATTTTCATAGAAGTGTTACTTCGAAGTCGGGTCCCGCGGGTATCGCTAATTTCCGATATCTTCCGTCGCCGGAAGTTTGACCACAATTACACATCACCTTGGCCGCACAAAATCTGTGTCTACCTCAATGTACCCTAGCTTCCAACTGCTATGTCGCTCTCTTTCTCGAGGTGCTTAAAACTTATGGACTGTCGAACTTCTTTCGATGAAAATCCTGGTTTGTGCTATCTCTCGGGAAGATTCAAGAAAGTCTGTCACTAGAAAATACATGCGGTTTTCCCGGTTCGAATCAGATCGGGGCATTCTAAGGGCGCACCAGGGCATAGCCTATGTAAACTCCCGTGCTTACTTGGCTACACCTCTCAAGATGTTGAAATATCGACTTCACCAGATACATGCTCCATTTGAACTGTTGTCTATCTTGTAAAATTTGATAGATGAGTGACCACCGTCCGTTATCAAGCATAGATCTGGGAGGCGATGATTTGACTTCGTTCAGTTTTCCGATATGTTTGCATATATCCACACAATTGCATGCAGATTTCGAGAAAATTTTATCCGGGTATCACTTAAATTCCTCTTGGTGAAGATACCATATAAAAGGTCAAGGAAATTTTGTTGCATGGTACCTCGAGTCGATAGACTTGCAGCTCCAAGGTTATCCGTCGCTGGCCTCTTGCATCTAAAATGAGCCAATCCTCAATTCAGGTTTGCTTCCATCATCCTCTCTGCCTTCGTCTATTATCTTATAGAACTATCAGGACTCTGCCCATATCAACGAGAAAGATATGCTCGCCACACCGGCTGCTGTGCATATGGTATCAGCAAACTCATCTGTCACTTTTGAGTCGGAACCTGGAGTTGCAACTATGCCCAAGCATGACCTGCCTCCGTCTGATTCCATGGAAAAGAACGAATCTTCCCTATCATTCGAGGAAAAGGCTATTTCTTGGGAGGACTTCCGCAACGATGAATATTCGGACAAGAAACAGGGTCGTCTCGTCCGCAATATGCGGTTCAAGATCTTCCCTATATATCGTCGACTGTTCAGTGTCGTGTTTATAACCAATATCGCTATATTCATCGCGTTCTGTGTTCGTGGCGCCAGTGTACCCAAGCTTGGCGAGGTGGCTATTGCGAACCTTTTCGTCGCGATTTTATTCCGCCAGGACTATGTCATTAATGCACTTTTTTTCATACTCTGCTCCGCGCCCAAATCGTAAGTTCTTCCATGATCTCTTTAATTTCATAGCCTTGGGTTAATTGCGCCACAGGTTGCCGCTGTGGATTCGATTAAAACTCTGCCGTGTATACAGTCTTCCAGGTGGTATTCACTCTGGCTCTGGAGTTTCAGGCACTGTCTGGCTCATATTGTTTGTTGGTCAAGCGACAAGAAACTATGTTGAAGGCGGAGAGGTCATCATTTCCTCCTTGTACCAAATAGTGAGATGAAATTGATTCTTGATTCTGTTTCAGATCTCTGCAGCTACACTCGGGGTCACATATTCCATCCTGGCTCTTCTGCTCGCCATCATTCTTTTTGCGTACCCTTCGTTGAGGAGCAAACAGCATGACGCCTTTGAGTACATCCACCGTTTCATGGGATGGACGGTGGTGGGATTAGTCTGGGCACAAGTAAATATTTTTTAGACATCCAATACTTCTGCTGTGCTTTTCTGACTGGGTCTACGATATCAAGGTTGTTTTGCTCAGTAACGATTATAAGGGTGCTCAATCTTTGGCGCGCACACTTAGGACAAATCCCACATTCTGGCTAGTGGTAGTGCTGACAGGTACCCCTTATCGACTCAGTTTTCGTAACGCCTTCTAATCTCTTCCCGATTTTTAGCGTCTATAGCTCTGCGTGAGTCCAAATCTTCTACCGGATCTGTATAAAATCACTGATATGCGAACGAATCAAAGCATGGGCGAGGCTTAGAAAAGAAAAAGTTCAGAGCGAGGTTCTTTCCAGTCATGCTCTGAGATTATACTTCACCTATGGTAGATCTCTCAGCTCACGTTTTAATTTATTCCTACTAATTTTCTCGTCAGATGAACCTGTTCCGGGCAGTTTTATCCGGATATCTAACGAACCGCTTCTCGACTGGCACAGTTTTGCTACCATCAGAGAGCCTGGAAAGAAAGGATTCTCGGTGGTTGTGTCCAAAGCTGGCGATTGGACCAGTGCAATGATCGCTTCCCCGCCACCATATGTGTGGGTGAGAGGTGTACCGACAACAGGTAACATACCTTATGGCTCATTAGGATTGCGTCGTGTACCAATTAACACCGATCAATAGGTGTCATGCGTATTGTTCCTTTATTCAGAAGAGTTGTGGTCGTTGCCACAGGAAGTGGGATAGGACCATGCGCCCCCCATGTCTTCGCAAAGAAATCTACCATTCAACTGCTTTGGTCGGCACCGAATGTTCGAGAAACGTTCGGAGATAAACTCGTTGATTCGTTGTTAGAAGCATCGCCGAATGCTGTCATCTACGGTGAGGCAGCATGTTAGCATCTTTGCAATGTCTTCTTTTGACCATGAACAATTATAGATACTCGCAAGAACGGAAAACCCGACATGGTCAAGCTGGTGGCTCGTATGGTGAAGGAGTTCGATGCTGAAGCAGTGTGCATCATTTCCAATCCCTCGCTCACTAGAAAGGTCGTTTATGGGATGATGAGCAGAGGAGTCCCTGCTTTTGGAGCCATCTGGGACTCTTAGACGTTCATCAAGCTGGCTTGATTTTTTGACATTAGAATTTCTTTTTTCCATCATGTAGATTTTCACGACTCGTGTACTAGATGTATACATGCATGCCCGTGAGGCATACGCAACTCGCGATAAGTAACGACTTGACTTATCGCGAGAGATTGTGTAGGACATAATACGGATACGTTATGTTCAAACTTCAGTGATGAAAATGCCATGCTTTTTCGGAAGAATGAGAAATTTCCGGAAATCCTCGACCTGGATACTGAGAATCCAGTGCTCATGATAACCAAGTGACAAGTCTTTCGAGTCGGCGCGGGAGCGATATCGTCGTTAATGTTATTCCGGGGCCTGAAGGATGGCTCTGACGGGAAGGAATGCCGAAGAAGAAGGGGGGTACTAACCGTATAATCAATCAAGCTGAGAAGCTTTCTTTATATTAGTAGGCATTATACCCACATCAGCACTACTACATAGTAGACTTTCAAACGCTCCATAGAAATAAAACCAAGCGCTGATGATAAACACGATCAAAATTCGAACGGGAGGCTTTGAGAATACACGTAAGGTCGAAAATTGGAACTACTGCCTGGAGAGTGAATCTTCATTCACTCGCTTGGAAGAATTGGAGCACTGTGACGTGTGGCTTTAGGTCGGTGCTGGTCGGTGGCGATATATATATTCCGATGCTGCCCTCACTGATACTGCTTCTTCGACAGGCGCTGGACAGGCGCAAAATGCATCATCAATAATAAACCTCCCTAGCTCGGAAACATGCCCGAAAGCTGATATCATCCTGTACATTCCAATTTGCTGCCCATTGCAGATTGGTCAAATAATTTATATCTTGAAGGGAGCCTACGTACCGTTGAAAATCGCAATAAGTGGAAAATATTAGAAATGATTTGTACTGTATCACCTCGCTCCGATTCATTGTATTTCTTCTGATCCTTGTCCATGCATTCATTCACTACTTTACCTTTTGTTATTATCTCAAAAGATAGACTCGAGCCAGGAGCTTCGGATGTTAACACTTTGGAAACTGGCGCTTTTGGCAGGTCGGGTTTTTATCACATGCTTCTTTTGACTTCAACAAAATTTCGAAAATAGGTGTGTCCTGAACATCAATTTTATCAAAATGTAAACAGAGAGAAAGTTGTACATTATCTTCCCAATGAACAAGTTTGCTACTTTTCGAAATCTAAGCTCATTCTTGAGATATTGAGCAATCTCCATATGAGATGACATCATATGTTTCCATCAATATGCAAGCCTGGGAACAATAAGTTGACTGTGTTATGAAGATCACTCGATATCTTGAGAACAAGCTCACATTTTTGCAGATAGTAATGAACTCATTCATCAGAAGGGTAATTCACCCCTTTCTCTCTCTTTACATTTTTCTAAAATTGATGTTCAGGACACACATATTTTCGAAATTTTGTTGAAGTCAAAAGAAGCACGTGATAGAAACCTGACCTGCCAAAAGTGCCAGATTAAGTTCCAGTCTCTTCTGCCGAGAATGTGATTCCGCATATTGCTTCTCAGCAGTAAACTGGTTTGAGTCTACTTAGAAAGATCTGGGTCATACAAGTTTTGAAAATACACTCAACTGTTCAACTGTTCAATTTCGAATGTGGGATGGAATCCATGAGAAAATTTAATGCAAGCAAGGTTTATCATGCCCTACAGGGATTCACTAGTTACATAGAATGAATCTTATGAAACTAATACATGCACATGTGAAGGTGTAAGACCTGGGTCAATATTGGTTTTATGGGTGGAGTTGTTATAAGTAGTTTATGTTGTAGCATGCTGGGAGCAAGCTGGAGCTTGAAGGAAGCTACGGGAACTGCAACTGAGGACTGGAATGACCTGGTAGTAGTATGAGAATGTGAAGTGTGACCCTTGAGGAGGTTCCTGAGAGGCTCAGGGAGGTTCCTAGGACAAGAGCCAGCATGAGTTGATGAACTTGTGAACTGGAAAGCATTGAGAGGATTAAGTGCTGTGAGTTGTGAAGACTCTGAACGTCAATGTGGGACCGTTTGAGCTTATCAAGAGACGAGAGTTGTAGAAGTGGGAGCTCCTAATAGAATGTGGGGACCTGAAAGGAGGTTCTGGGATGAAAGGGAGTTGGGTTGGTGTTCCCAAGCAGTGGTGGTAGCAACAAAGAAGCAATACACAGGTGGATGTTGTGGGGAGCTTTGACGTTGCTTAGAGTTAAGGTCCTAGTACTTGTGGAGCAAGTAGGGAGCTCAAAGGAGGTGTTGAAGGAGTTGGCTCACTGAATGATGGTCATTTGGAGGAGCGTTAACGAGCTTGCCTCATTTTGGTGTGAAAGAAAAAGGAAGGAATCTAATGGGCACTTCAACCAACCAATCTAATACACAATATGCAAGTTCACTGCTATCAAATTTATTTAACAGCAAGGGGTAGTGTTGTTGAAGGTTCCGCAAAGCTTTTAAGAGCTAAGGAAAAAGCTTCAATCAATCAATTTGAATTGTTCTAAGGATTTGATATATTCCTTTGATTAAGGTAGACTCAGCACTATTTGTGCTTAGTGATATTGATATGGGTATATCAAGAATTGGGGGTTTGAATCAAAGTAAATTAAAACTGAAACACATAGACCCCTACAGAGGGCTAGAACTATGTGCTGGTACAACCACACAGTGTGATTTGCCCTTAAGACCAATAACTGATCCTAAGTTCAAAGAATATCCAACAGCTGGATATAACTTCTCACAGTCACAAGGAACAGAACATGATGTTCCTATACTTGCAAGTGCTGGGCCCGGATGGCTGCTAGCAAAGAGGCTTCAGTTTGGTGGGAGTGTGTCTTTCCTTTTTACAGATTAGCACTGCAATGTCGTCCCAAAATCACTTGTATTTCAGATACATCAGATCACTATTTATACATACAGGATTTAGAATTGCACAGTGCAATTAATTTAATAGAACCAATGTTCGGAGTCGCAAGGAAACTACTATAATAAGTTACAAATTTTTCAATTTGAATCTAATTGTTCTTATTTGGCCCATATTGATTCCAAGTTTCTAGTATACCTCCAAACATAGGTAGGTACTTCAGTATTCTTTTAATTTTAATCATTGGGAGAATGACTTGAATGGTGTTCATCTGTCATTGATGCTCAACATGTCCTTCAATCATTTGTCATCTCATCCAGAGGCAAATCAGCTCTCCTCATTTCTAATCCTATCAATCTGTTCATCTGGATTAATCTAATTACTTCTTGCTTTCAATAGACACCCATTGTATCTATACTCTATCAAGGAAGTTGTGCATAGTATTTATTTAATTGTATTCTTCCATGTTTTCTGTGTTATGACTCTTTGACACACATTTGATATGTCTTCAGAGCCTCGCAGTATTTCGATCATCTTTCTAGTTATTTTCTTCAACCATGCAACCTAATTGGTCTATTAGACTAAATTGCAGTCTTTTTAGATTAATGCATGATCTTGTTCTAGAAGGTTTATTTGACAATTTTTGAGTTCTAGAAAGTTATTTTAAGTCAATCCCCAGCTCATGGTTACTTGAGTAAGTTCTTCCAAACTCTTGCCAGTGTAAAGTCCAATAACAATACCCTTGGTATATCATGCATGAATGGTCATTCTTCGGATGTAGTCCAGGTCTGGTATAATCCCACTTGATAAACAGGTGGACTTTTATCTGAAGCTAGTATCAGGAATGGGTAAACTGACCAATTAGTAGTAGTATGGGTATAGGGTCCCTTCAACTATTAGACTGATTCAGTATTGACTTTGACTGTCAATCTGAGTCTCAATTACAGTCCTCTTGATACAAATCTATGCATGAAAGTGTCATAATTCACTGCATAGACATCTAGCCAAAATTTAGGCAAGTCACCGGTCTCAACAAACAATAGGAGCACAACCCACAAGGAGAAGGTAGACTGTCACATGTGAATACTCAACAAAGTTCCTGTCTATGGCATTTCAGCATTATCAAAAATCATTTTTTGAAAATCAACTGTGCCCTTCTCAAGTGCATTACTCTAGCCCAAAATCAAACAGATAGATACTTCACTTTGCAGAGTAAAGAGTTTCCTATTTACTTGATGTCTTCATTGCTTATCTTCAAGACTGGTGTCACAAAGCGTCAGCGATGGAGTGACTAAGCGGGGCGGCGGTGCAGAGCAACTGAGTAAACGGTCGAAGCGGAGCAACTGAGCAAAGCGTGGACAGGCTGGTCCCAAGATAATGACAGAGATATATTGAGTATCGTAGTC